>JALPCE010000071.1:0-87977 GCA_026538705.1 Aureobasidium sp. GC_Fusr_1 | reverse complement strand
AGTTCTTATCGATTGTTTGAATTTTGATGATTAGCACACGGTTAAGCGAGTGCTTTACTGATTTGATTGTGGCTAAGTGAGACAGTGGTGAACAGTGAATGCCAACCAAAACTGATGTCCGCCATATCCCGCAACTCGCATTGCTTTCTCGATGCTTCCTTCACTCATGCCTCCACTCTGGCACTCCGACGTCTTGTGTATTCCCACCATGGAGCTATCTTCGAGTATGTTGATATGCGTGGTGTTTTTCTGTTTTGTTGTCAGACATTTCATTTCTCATCCCACGCAGATGTCAATATCCCTAAAGCATGGACTTACAAGATTGCTGTTGTGCTCGAAGATGTCATTGACCAGGCTAAGGTTCTTCTTGATGGCTGAAAAGGCATTCTGGGTATCGAGCTTGTACTTTTCCAGTTCCTCCATTCTGGCCTTGAGTCTCTTATTACCGTCTTCCAGCTTGTCGACTTCGCCATTGAGAGTCTTGATAGAGTTTGCTTGCTCTTCGTTTAATCTCTCCAACAGCTTGGAGGAATGTGCTTGTCCCTTGATTTGCTTATCCAGCAACTTGGATTCAGCCTGGAGCTCTTTGTTCGTCTTTGACAGCTGGGCGCTCTTCAAGTTGGCATCCTGACATCTTTTGAGTGAATCAGTCAGGCGTTTTTTGAGATGCTCGATTCCATCTTCCTGGGCGACATCGTCTCTCTTGCGTTTGCGGTTGACCAGGGAGGTGAGCTGATTCTGAAGAGTTTGAATCTCTCTGGCGGTCTCCTCGTCCATAGCCACTGAAAGAGACTTTCGTGATCTTGGACTTGCGCGCGGTTCTGCTGCTGAGAATGAAAGGGAAGAAAATCCTGTAAGTGTGACTGTCGAGCGGCGTCTGGATGGGTGTAAATTTATGCGAGTGAGCAAGGTCCAACTTCCAAGACAAGATTGAGAGTTTTGAAAGACCATCTTCGTTGATTGCTGAGTGAAACAGTAGCGACTTGTGAACTCCCAAGAAGACTATGCTGACCTCTTCACCCCTGACTGCTTTTCCCATTGACTTCTACCAAACCCCTTCTCTACGTTGTAACGTCTATCCATCCTTCGCTATAGGCTGAGCATTCCGAGCTGTTTGGTGTGCTGTCATTGGGCTGTCGCTCATCGGTCTTCTCACATATCTGTCAGAGAACCTAACGTGCCAACTCATCAGAGAGAACATGGTCAACAAGTCGTCTGCGGGAGCACTGAAGTGTCTGATGTTTTTCTATTCCAGAGTCAGACATCTAGTTTCCATCTCGGCCTTAGCAATTTAATTGACGTGTTTACTCACAAAGGTGCTTGGTGTTATCGTCGATTACAGAGAAAGCTTCGAGTGCCAAGCCAAGTTTTGTCTTCATATCTGCCACTGCTCTCTTGTAGGCAGTCTTGTAGTTTTCTAGTCCGTGCATCTTGACTCGGAGCTCTGAAATAGAAGCCTTCAGATTATTGACTGTTCCCGTGAGGTCTTTGACTGATCCCATGAGAAAGGCGATAGACCTTTCGTGCTTTGTGACTTGCAACTTCAGTTCTTCGATGGAGGTCTGGAGTTCCCTGTTCTTGAGCCATAGTTGTACCTTGCTCTGGTTGGATGATGCCAGACGGTGTTTGAGATCTTTGACTTCTTCCTCAAGGGCACTATCCTCTCTCTGCCGCTTGCGTGCGAGGATGGACTTGATCTGATCATGGAGACCGAGAACTTCTTTCGCAGTTTCTTCATCCATAGCTGGAACTGGATTGTGGGGTGGTTGTTGACGAGAACTTGCAGTAAGAGCGAAGATACCACTGATATAGCACTTGGAAGACGATGGGGGAGGTTGTAAAGGTTGTGGTTATGCTTTCGACACAGATGTCTGCCTTCACTGCAGGTCGGCCGAGTGACTGAACCATCGGTAGCCAGTCTTGTACTATCTTGAAAATATGGCCCATGTCTCTCAATTAAGATGCAGAAGTGAGTTGACTACTTAGTCAGAATCGCTCAGCATGTCCTCGCTACCATCATCGCGCGCAACATGTGTCGTTAGCGCTTCGATGGCAGCCACACATCCATCCTTCACTGCCTTGCGCTCCTTTTTGCCGTTGGCAATCTCGGCTTTCCTAACTACCTTCTCGATAAAGTAGCGCAACCCTTGCACCATATTCGGTACGTCTTGAGCCTTGGAGAACACCTCGTTGACGCTGAGCTCCCACTTGCTGCCCTTGGAGTTCTTCATCATCTTGATCAAGATCCTGGTCAACAAGACTTCGGTAAAGGTGTTGGTTTTGGGCTGCAGGTAAGCAAAGTTGAGTGTCTTTAGTGCTGTGATGGGGAAGCCGCCTTCGGTTATGAGGTCTGCGTAGAAGCGGGCGAGGTTGACGATCTTGCGGGTGCTCATGTTCTCGTCTTCGTCGTCGTCAAAGGCATCGTCTTCATCATCGGCTGTCATGGCCTTCTCACCCATGCGCTTGAAGATATCCCAGAGACCAAATTGGAAGGCTTTGAGCATGCGCTTCTCGCCGCAGAGCTTCTTGGCGATAAGTGTATAGTATGGGTTGTAGGTGGCTTCAGCACCCGCGCAGTGAACCAGCACGCGAGGGATTTCGAGCTCTTGAGCCTTCTTGAAGCCAAGCTTGAGGAGGCGCAGGTGTGCATCTTGGTAGTCTGAAGCTGACATGATGGTAACGAATATGGCACGACGGATGTCGGTGTTCATGCCTTGTTGACGTGCTAGTTGGATTAGATCAACACTGCCGTCGTCTGCCGACACTGTAGTTGAGTCGTTCTTGGAGGCTTTGAGGATGGGCTCATCCGAGACGTTCTCATCCTTGGACTGCTTTCCTGGGTCGAGCCAACTTGCGCCAACAAGCCACCACTTGCCCTTCTTTTCTGTGTCACGAATATCTGCCAGGCCGATGCGAAGAGGCTCGCTTGCCTTGAGAGACGATCTGTTGTTGAGAGAACCCAAAGTCTTCCTCATTCTTGTTGTGTGTTCCGACACGATAGCAGAAGCCACGGCACCAGTCTTGACGCGGTTGTTCTTGAGGTTGTTGATGGTCTCGATCATGAACTTGGTTCTCACCGACAAGTTCGCTTCTCCGATACGGGTGACTTCCTTCTGCACCAGAATGACAATGTCCTTGAGTGCCGAGGGGTCATCGGCGCGAAGCTGAGGTCCAGAATTGCGGATAATCTTCAACAAGAGTTCTGTGTTCTGCTCGTTGAGCTCTGTGAGGAACAAACGAATGTAGTCGAATACAAGATTGCAGCCAACAAGTTGGAAATTGTAGAGTTCGGAAACCAGTGACATCAAGTTTGAGGTTTCCTTGCCTGCTGTGGTACCTCCGGTGTAGTGTCTATCAAAGTCGTTGACAATGCGCTCAATGACTTGAGCACCGAAGTCTGTTCCGATAACCTTGTACAGAGCGGCCATGAAACCTGCATGGAGGATGAGGAAGGTATCCTGTAGAGTAGTGCGGTCGCAGATGAGCCCAAGCAGAAGGTCGATGAGTGTTGTGGTGACATATTGACGAGGATTGTTCTGATAAATCTCTTCGATGGTTTGTAGGATAGACAGAAGATTCGCTTCTGAAAGACGGTTGAGCTGACCCTGAATTTGGCGACGAAGGCGTGCCAGAGCTTCGGTGTCTGACGAGGGTGCGCCTCGCAACGAAGGTGGAACGTACTTCTGAACTGGGGCAGCACCAGCGGGTACAGGAGCAACGTAGGGATTCTCGCGCACTCTTGGTGCGGGTGCTTCCTCTTCGCTTTCCTCGTCATCCTCATCAAAGTCTTCGAACTTTTCGTCATCCATATCGTTGTCGTCGTCTTCGTCCAGTTCATCTTCATCTTCACCCATGTCGTCTTCATCTTCCAGACCGTCGAGATCGCCATCTTCGTCACTCTCGCCCAGACCGTCCATGATGTTGTCGAGACCATCAATCTCGTCTTCGTCACCACTCATATCTTCCTCATCCTCTTCTTCATCATCATCCGAAGGCTCCTCCTCGACAGCAGCTGCCTGGCTGACCTTCCTCCTCTTCTGTCGCAACCAATCATCGTCATCCGAGCGCTTTCTCTTAGGACCGTCATCTTCTTCATCGTCCAGACCTTCGAGCAAATCATCCAGTCCGTCGTCCGCAAAAGCCTTTGATCTCTTTGTCGACTTGATTCCCAATTTCTTCTCCAAGGCGGCAATTTCGGCGTCATCTTGAGCCAGTCTGTCCTTGACTGCTCTCGAGACGTGCGCCGGAGGTGGCGGTGAATCTTCTTGGGTCTTTGATTTCGGAGGGTCTTGCTTTATTGTCGTCTTCAGGATGGACTTTGGCTTGTCCTCTTTTGTAGGTTTCGACTTTGGCTTGGGTGGCGGGGTGGGCTCCTCATCGCTCTCGTCGAACTCGTCCTTTTGCGGCCGAGGTTGGGGACGTCTCTGAGGTTGAGGTCGCTGCGGTGGTGGACGCGACCTTGATTGCTGGTGGCTCTGTTTTTTCTGATTTCTCTCGTTCTTGCGACGCTCTTTCCGGGTTGGAGCGTTCTTTTTGTTGTTGCTAGTATCACCACCAATTTGGTCCAGCAGTGCCTTTGGCAACTTTGGCTTGATAAAAGAATCGTTTGGGCGCATGGCGAATGCCTTGGTTAGAAATAAAAAATGTCAAGAGAGAATATAAAACAGTTATTGCCCGAGAGGCTTGGCGGCATGTGAAGAGCGGTCCTACCCCACATTCTCGCCGCGACTTGGTACAGAACGTATCTCGAAGGGAAGGAAGTGGTCGGTAGCGACTTCCCTATCCACGTCGCTGCCCGCAACGACGCTCGACAGGTCAAGTGCTGCTCCATCTTGCATACCACAACCACAATCATGTCATCACATCTCACTAACGATGAGGTACGGTCGCGTAGCAGCAATATCATCCAGAAGCTAATTTTAGTACAGTTCTTTACAAAACTGACCTCTCTGCTCGAGACGCGCCAGCAAAAATGTCACGGCAGCATATTCCTGACACAGAAGCGACGTGCGCAAACTTTCTTCCGATACTCGTGTGTTATGCTGATACGTACAAGTAACGTTCGACGAGTCATCTGCTACCAAACCCACCGACTCTCCCCTGGCCGATCTGGAACCTCCATCAGCACCTCTGCCCATCCTCGTTCGCGCGACCGATGGCAACTCGCAAACAAAGGACCGCAAGAAGTCGGACAAGGTCAAGCTGAGCACAGTGGTACAACCCGATGATCTGGAGGCTTTCTACACCCGCTACGCCGAAGTCTGCAAGCAGGGCATGCAGGCATTGAAGAAGAGAGACCGCAGCAAGAGAAAGAAGCAGAAGCAGGGCAAGAAGAAGGCCCAGGACGACAAGAAATGAGCAAACCTACATCTTGTTGCATCTTAACGAGTAATGACGCCTGTCGAGCCGAAGGTCCGTCATGCCAATACGAGCTGCCCAGCCTGACGAAGACGCACCACTTGCAGTTGCGCTATGGCCAAAGTGGCCTTGTCGTGTCTACTCTAGAATACCCTGTTGCGGACTTTAGAATACGAAGGACGGCTGGAACCAAACATGATGGAGAAAGACGCGAGCTAGCAAACATAGCAGAGTGTTTGTACTCTGTTTGCGCCCTGAGATACGGCTTTCTTGACCCAGCGGACGAAATAATCTTCAAGTCTACTTTTCAATATCTGCTCCTCCCGGCAGCCCCTCGCCTCTGATTAGTCTTTTCTTCCATTTTCGCGCAACACAATCAATAGCTACTAGTGACTTTACTTTCATACAGGAAATATTCTGGGTGCTGTCTTCTATCATTTTCTGAAAGACTGGTTTTCTGCTATTATTCATCATCTCGCTCGCTCCGTCTTCCCTCCGTTCTTCTTTCAAGCACGCAAATCTCTCGATCCGATAACACCATCCTCGCAACACTACTCAAACTAACACAAGCAATCACATTGATCAGTAAGCTCGAGCACACTCACGACTGCATCATGACTGAGAGGATATCTACGGACATGGGACGCGCTCCTCGCAGACAGCTTGTTTCCAAAGCAGCTACACGCCTCGCACCACTTGATCTCGCTCCCTTCTTCGCATACACTCCAGACCCCGGCGAAGGGAAGAAGGTTCCCACTGTCAAGATGGATGCCGAAAAACTGGCCGAGGACTTGATCAAAGAGAACAAGGTCGAACGGCTCGCTGAGGAGATGGTTGAGGCTTATCTTGGACTGTACATGCTCAAGCACGGCCCCACTGGAATTGAGACACTTTCTGGCATGGAGGAGGATGTCGGTGTATGGGCAAAGCTCATGGTTGACCGTGGGGACGTCGAGGGAATCAGACTGAGCTTCGTCTATTCTGCTGTTCGCCTGTGCTACATGCAGATCCACCTCAAGAAGCTTGCAGATGATCTTCCTTGAATAGAGTCAACACCGGTGAGCAAGGTCACGACAAGAACGACCATCTACGATGTGCTGACCAAGCTAGAGGATGCTTCACAACTCAAAGATAGGCAACAGCAGATTTCTTGATCACGAAGAGACAAGGAATCAGGAAGACCACACAAAGCATGAACCAAAAGCATCAAGAGCAAAAGAAAGTTGAAGACCTGATCGACATAACATGGAGCGC
Source organism: Aureobasidium sp. GC_Fusr_1 (assembly GCA_026538705.1). Classification (NCBI taxonomy): domain Eukaryota; kingdom Fungi; phylum Ascomycota; class Dothideomycetes; order Dothideales; family Saccotheciaceae; genus Aureobasidium; species Aureobasidium sp. GC_Fusr_1. Next base: position 81,365 of record JALPCE010000071.1, on the reverse strand, counting down.
AAGCCTTTCGAACCCCACAATTTCTCAATCAAGCATGATGATCTGAGCTTGATTCTCTGTTCATCAGATACTGGCACCACTCGACATTCAAAACAAGAAGAGTCGAAGCATTATGAGAGAACTCCACAACCACGTTCCTTATCAGGATCCGCTCATCCAAGATCAAACTTAACTGAACCTCTCTTTCATCAATCATCTGTACCCTCCATGCCACTATCGACTGTTGTGATTCTTTTCTTACTCCCTACACAGCCTCAACTCTTCTGCCTTCCGTTTTTCAGTATAATCGTGTGCTGAAGTGATGACCGGAGACTCCAATATGTCCCAGGCTTGCTGAGCGTGATTTTCTTCACTTTGATAGTCGCTCTCCACAGTCAACTCTAGGTTGGTGAACAAACACTAGCTCGAGACTGGCGTTGACCAAAAGACAGGTCACAACGTCTGAGAGACTGTTGTAAGCAAAGAAAGAGGGCAAGTAAGAAGAAAAAACAAGTCCAGTATCCATGTCTCCGACCTCATCAAGTTAATCCCTCAGGTACTCAGGTATGGTCCCTACGAGTCTTCAGTCACCTCATCACTTTGGATAACCACAGAAGATACGTCGTCCACTCCAACAAGCAATGATCTCCAATTCCCAGTTTCCGATTACCAGTTTAGGACCCTCACGAGATCACTTTCCGCATTCACATAGTCCAGTGGACAGAGATAAAAGGATGAGCTGTTTCGATTTTTCCAGTCTCTTTCAACACTACATCTTCACTTACTCTTCTCCCCAAACTATACCACAAAGGTTTCATCATGGGCTTCTGGGCGATCTTTGAGATCATCGGCGTCGTCTGCACAGTCAGCGACTTCATTATGGTTCCCTTGTGCCACCCTGGAGAGTGGGCACAAGCCTCCATCGACATGAGCAACCCAACTCAATCACTCAAGGAACGTTTGGAGAAGTTGCCAGCAGATGTGCGCATCGAAATCCCAGACGGTCCCATCGATGAGGCTGATGTCGAGAGCATCATGGCCTCAGCTATCTCTATGACGAGATCCCAAGTCAACGTTGACCCGGATGCCATGACCGCAGAGGAACTGGAGCTTTTCTTGGATGGACTCTTGGCTCCCAAGCCTACCACCATGTTGACAGTTGCTGCAAGCAAGCCCACCGACCAGTCCCAATCCTGATTGTGAGTACTCTACTGCCTACGTTCAGAACCATGAAAAGCATATGCTGACGCAACTTTTTACTAGACAGAAGGCTACTGTTCAGTCATCAGTCTATTCTGATCGCACATTGTGCACTTATCTGTCGGAAAGTGCAGCTCAACCTGCACATGTTTTGGTAACAAGTAGTTGTTGGAGGCAAGAACTACTCTGCTTTGTGGCTCTGGCTTGCCTTCTTCGTCAGCATACTGTCCTTACCTTATCATTGGTTTACATAATGTATTTATCCTAATGTATGAGAAAATATTTCAACAATGATCCTACTTCTCTTCTCTTCCCGTCTCTCTTCTTCTTGTGTCCACAAGTTCTACCTTCGGTAACTATCGTCTCCTATGTGCAAAAGCTGATTGATACAGGACACGCGATATGCTATTTCAAGATCCTGTTCTTCTGAACACAACGTAGATGGGTTCCATTGGCAGCGGAGGTACATCCGGGCATAGAAGATATACACAGCTCCGACGACTGGATGGGAGATAAAAAGTGTCCGGGGATGTAACAACACACAGAGTGGTATTGGCTGAGCGGAAGAGAAACGAGGTTTGCCGGATACACCCAACTTTCTACTTTTGAAGTTGTTTGCTAAGTCGGGTTGATGTGTTGTCGTCAAAGATCTTCATCAAGCCTGTTATCATAAGCATCACAACTCCATGAGCCTACATCTGGCGTCACAATCCTACCACCAACCTTTATCAACAAGTTCCCCATCACCCATTAAAACAAGAATATTTACCACACTCCTCACAATGCGTTCCCTCAAAACCAACATTTACCTCCGAACAATTCAACACCCAACGCCCACAACAAAAACAACCACCATCCACACCCATTCCAAAACCATCACCACGTCCAGCCCTAACAACAGAAACCACACCTCTCCCCGCTGGGACCACCAAACCACCTTCCGCAACATCGTCTCCGCAGAAGAGCAAGACCGAGCCCGCAGACATGGCCGCGAAGTGCCGTTCCTAGAAGCCAAACTCGAAATGCTGAATAGGCATCTGTTGGACACGAATCATCAATTGAGGGTCAAGCTTGATGAGTTGCAGGTGTTGCAGAGAAGGTGTGAGGAGTTGGGTAGGGCGAACAATGATTTGGCTGCGGCGAATAGGAGGGTAGTGAGGAGGAATGGAGAGTTGGTGCAGGAGAATGATATGTTGAGGGAGCTGCATAGGGGAGGTCGTCGTTGATGATCGAATTTGACTGAGCTTGGATATGATTGAGTAAGGGGTCGGTTCTGGGAGCATGTTGACAACACAAGACTGCGATTGTGAATCGATCGAGAGGATAACAAAGTTGGGAGAGTTGTATACAAACCCAGGGAAGGATTAGGCAAACTGGCGTTGGCGTTTGGACAATTCCCGGGATACGATGCAGGAAGCCGTACCATCGCACATTGAACAAACGCAGAATCTTGTAGATGTCTCATTGCGAACTTACCTCTCCATCACGATCTCTTTTTTCCATTTCGAGCTTCTCCTTCGCTTTCTCTCCTTCGCTGTCGAGATGCCACGCATAATGCAAGTCGCTCGACTCAGTCAACAGACTCGACACAATCCACCCCCGACCATTAATATCGAAGAACACACAGAAGAATCTCGCAAACGCAAACGACAAGACTCTACCTTGGAAGAAGAAAACAAACAACTCAAGCAACAACTAGCATCATCGGCCAACGAACGCCATCAACTAAAGCTGCAATCAGCAAGACTATCCCAAGCCAACAAGAAACTTCAGACCGACAATCAAGCCCTGGAGCATGTCACTCGGGATCAAGCGCAGACCATCAAGGCTCTGGAGCAAAAGATTCAGTCTTCTGGGGAGCATGATCCACGACTCGCTGCTGATTTGAAGGTGCTTGCTGAATACTTGGCCATTCAGACAGAAGCGGTCAACGTGCTCAAGAATCTCCAAGGCCCTTTGGAACCATGCTGAGCTATACCTTTGTCGCCAGTATGTAGACAATCTCATAATCTTCATGTGAGCTGGCGAAGAGGGATGGGTCGCCTAACGCCAGGATAGGAAGATGAAAGATACACCAACACATCTGAGCTGTACTGCATAGGGCTGGAATACTGATGAGCAGAGGGCCAATGGTGGTGTGATTGATTCAAGTCAGCAGAGTTAACACCATCATGAAGAAAAGGAGGAAGTGGAGGTCTTCTGGGAATGTGGAAGCTCGAATGTTGTATGGTGAAAGACGGGAAAACCTGCATTTTCACATGATTGGGAGAATGTGTCAAGAACATGGGAGATGTCATGGATACACTTTTTCGGCAGTCAGTCACGCAAATATTGTTCAGAGGTGATCAACTCGTCGTCAGATTGAGTTATGCACAGCTTCTCAGAGTTGCGCCTCACGTCCTCTGTCGGTGTGTGCATATTTGTCAAGTGCATCGTGCAACCGTCCAAAGACACCTCCATGCCATCCTCTCAACGCCTCCCATTCAGTACTCCTCAGACTCGTGTTGGCCATTCGTAACCATGCCCCAACAATCAGATCCGCGTAGCTGGCCTTTGCACCAAGCACAAAAGGTCCACTCTTATTCCTCTTGAACACCTCGGCCAGCCCCTCCAACTTATTCTCGAACGACGCCAGTACCTGCTTCCTCTGGTCTCCTTCACATGCAAATGCAGCAAAAGAGTTCACGCCCGCACGCTTGACAAACACTTGCTCGCCAGCTGTGGTCAAAGGCATACCTTGCACCATGAGGATGACGTGAGCAGTAAACACTGCATCCACAGACATGTTGAATTGTGCATAGTCGTCATGCTCTCCCCCACGAACATCTGTCAGCGGCACCATAGACGCTTCGTCGGCCGTAAACACATAGTCGAGTTTCTGCTCCGGGAAAAGATCTGCTCCCGAGTCTGGATATGTCTTCTGCAAGTACACTGCGATATGAAAGGAATCGCCCACAGCATCGTCATTGTTGGGATCTGTGATTACGGGCAGAGTGTAGTAATTGGTTCCGTCGCCAAACTTTCGACAAGCAGGGACCTGAAGGCTGCGTCGGACTTTTTCGACGTCAGGTAGAGGTACCCAATTTGTGACGTAGAGGAGACTTTTGAAGTTCAGGGCGAGTCTGGTCTTCCAAGGATTTGGCGCGCTGTTTGTCTCTTGTCGTGGTTCTCTGAATGCGATGTCGTAGAAGACTATAGGTTTAGAAGGTGCGGAAGACATGGTGGTTTGGTAATAAAGCAAGCGATGATAGGGGGAGAGATCCGAGAACAGGGCCGAGATGACAAAATTGGAGATCTGCTTGTGGGTGGGTTACGAGTGTCAAAGTAGATGTTGTGGATGCTTTATATCCTTCTTCTTCAATGTAGGTGCGGTGTGCCAGTTTGGGGTCACCACTGCTCATGTCTTGGTACGAATACGAGTTTACGAATACGGAAATTGTGATTCTATTGGAATGACCCTGCTCATACCTTGCAAACATTGATCGATGCACTGTCTGGGTTGGTAGCTACTTCTAGTGCAGCAATCAGGCTTACTTTTGAGCTGACTTGGTCTTATGAGACCACATAGTTATCTAATGTCGTGTGGTAGTTGTGACAGACGATACGCGCGAAGGATTCGTCTTCCTCAGCTCCTCCAAAGTGGCTTCAAAGTCCCTCTTTACGCCAAGCACCTCATCGATATGACTCAATGCCAAAGGCTGACCAGCATATCTCGCCAAAGTGCTTGCCGTATGAATGGCATTAGAAATCTCTCTGCCGTTCAAAGCCTCTGTCGACATCAACTCTGCAGCCTCATCTACAGCAACTTCTTTGCCGCTGTCATCCAACAACGATGCCTCTTTCTTATCCAAACTTTGCTTCCAGATCAAGCGACGAGCTTCTTTGGCAGGTTCTTGATATCCCAATGCCAGATGCACGCGCGACTTCATCGCTGCATCAAAGACTGCAATGCGATTGGTGGTCAAAAAGCAAATGCCGGAAAAGTACTCGAGATGGCGGAGGAAGACGGCGACCAACGCGTTTCTGTTGGAAGCATCATGGGAGTCATCGCCACGGGCTTCGAGAAACACATCTGCTTCGTCGAGCAATACAATGGCTTTCCAGGTTGTGGCTAGCCTCAACACGCGAGTTAATTCCTGCTCGAAAACCCAGGGTGAGTCGTGTTTGTTTAGCTCGCTGATGGAGGCGCGGATGAGTGCTCTTTGAGTGGTTTCAGCTGCGCATTCTGCAGTCAAAGTTTTGCCTGAGCCTGGAGGGCCATGCAAAAGACACACCAGCCCTTTCCCTTTTTGCTGGTCTTCGTCGCGGGCGGAGGTGGGAAAGGTGTGCGAGGTGACCAGGGCGCGGACGAGGTTTAGTTGGCTTTGGGGTAGGATGAGTTCGTTGAAGGCTTGTGGTTTCCAAGGTACTTCTGAAAGAGAGGTGACGTAGAAGCGACACCAGTCTTTGCGGCTGCAGGAGAATCCGATGACATAGGGTGGACACAGGGCAGTGTCCAAAGACTCCAGGGGTCGCTTGCTGATGATGCCGCTAGGGTGGTCTTGCTCAAAGGCTTTGCGGTCAATGATGACCCTTCCTGTTTCCGTAAACGGCATCCAGAGTTGCTTCCAGTCATCTTCGTCAGGGTGAAAGAACGAAAAAGGCGGTAACTTGAGATACTGAGCCGGGCCATCATATTGCTTCACCATAGCACCCGTGATAGACAAAAACAATTGCCCACGCTCCCTCAGTCTAGCCTCCAAATGCGCATCATCAGGCGCACACGCCCTCGGAAACACTTTAAGCTCCAAAATCTTGGACGGGTGATCAGAGCCAAAATCCTCTTTCTGATAAATACGAAACACATGCTTGGAAACACCGTACTTTTCGCCATCGTAGTCGGAAAACGAACATTGAATCTCGCAGTATTTGCCTCGTTTGTCATGAGTCTCGTAGGCAGTCTTGTCTACTTTTAGTAGCCAGGGGTGAGCCTTGACGTAAGTGACCACGATATCGCCTGGTCGGAAGAGGATGCCCAGTCTAGCGAACTCGACAAGACCGCTGCGTACTTGTGCCGTGTAGCTCTTTCTCACAGCACCCATATCAAAGTCCATAAATTTGAGCAACAGCGCGAGATGAGAACGGGCGGTATCGCTTTCCAGTCCATCAAAGTAGCTCTGCAAGCCATCCCAGTGGTGGAACAGCATTTCCGAGGGAATAGGAATAGACACCGACGATGTAAAGTCCGAAGGAATGGTCGGGTGTGATTTGATGACATCCCGGAATGCCTTCAGGATATACGGAGAATTGACATTCAGCGTGGTTGACTCCAGTTTGTGATTCTTGTCCATTTTCCGAGTGACAACTAGTGCAAAGTGATCTGTCGAGGGCTCGACGTGGCCAAAGCCTTCGACAGACGTCTTCTCCTCGGTGCCGTCTTCCTTCTGGAGCAGATGCCATGTCTTGACTTCGCATTTGACATGGGAAGAAGAAGCATCAGCAGTCTCTGATGCGTCGGGTTGTGCTTCGGCCATGATTGGGGGATGGTAGAGATGATGAGAGCGACTATGGCCAGGAGAACAGGACAGTATAAGTACCAGCAAACGGACCGATATAATGAAAGTTGCTGCCTTACGATGCAGTCATCTTGGAACATTGCATGTGATCTGGCAATGCTCGCCCGCATCCTCTACGGCCGAGTTATAAAGTGGCTTGCAGGATGCGCTGGCGCCTAGATACGAGTTTTTGATGTCGTTAAGCTTTCTGATAATCACGATTCGCCGATAGCTAGCGATAGACATACCTTTTCGTAATGAGTTATGTTCTGTGTAAAGTGCTGCTTGCTCTCGATATACACGACTCTGAGCTTGAAGAGACTGTACAATTCTATAGCCCGGCTTTCTTTGTATGCCACAGTATAAAGATGAAAGTAGAAATCCTTGACACATGGAGAGGATGACGGAGGGTACAAAAGAAAAAGAGTGCTCCGATTTTTAATGCTCAAGAAAAAAAAAACGCAAGGTAGAAAGTGTAAACTGTACAATGCAGGCAGGTATACATTAACCTCTGTTGGGTTATCAAAGAGTAATTGCCAGCGACCATGTCCATGGCCACGACCCGTCTCGAGTACATGCGGGTTGAATTTGTTCGCTTTGCGGTCGCTCATGGTGCCTGCTTGTCGTGGCTGCGAGATGTGTGATGGAGGGAGGGTATCTTCGTAAGTGAACGTTTATCGGTAAGGGGCGTCAGCTCTGGCAACAGCAGCCAGTTCGGGCTCCCACTTGTCGCCGCTGGATCCAAGTCAGTTGATGTTTCTAATCCGGAAATGATCTAAACTCACTTCATCAAAAGCTTCTCCTTGTTGTAAAGCAGCTCCTCACGGGCTATGATACGGTTAGTTGGCAGATACTTGTGGATTGGTGCGAAGGGAAACATACTCTCGGTAGCGTATTCGGCGTTTGGTGACTCGACAATGGCGTCGACGGGGCAGGACTCCTGGCAGAAACCGCAGTAGATGCACTTTGTCATGTCGATATCGTAGCGGGTGGTTCTTCTGCTGCCGTCCTCACGCTCCTCGGCCTCGATGGTAATGGCCTGGGCGGGGCAAATGGCCTCGCACAGCTTGCAGGCAATGCATCGCTCTTCACCGGTAGGGTAGCGGCGCAGGGCGTGCTCGCCACGGAAACGAGGACTGATGGGGCCCTTCTCGAAGGGGTAGTAGATGGTGTAACTTTGTTCATTGTCAACAATTGGAGTTTTGGCGAGGGGTGGTGGCGGGTCGACTCACGGAGGTCTGAAGAACTGCTCGAGCACGACGTACATGCCGCGCATCATCTCGGTAAGCAGGAAGTAGTTGCCGAGTCTATCGGCGGTGCTCTCCTTCTGTTGGTCCCATCGTGCAGGAGCGGGCATACGGTAGCCCTGGGCGGGGGCACCGGAGCCAGAGGCGAGGCGGGCGGTCGATGTCGAGAAGAGCGAGGCCGAGGCGGGTGTGAAGAGACGGGGCGAGGCGACGAGAGGGCGAGCCGAGTTGCGCAGGACTGCTGCAGCCATGGCCCTTGTGTTTGCCATGGTGTTGTATGTGAGTGAGAGGCGAAGGTGTATTAGGTGTACTAGATTGGGTAGACCTCAGCAGCCAGACGCGGGTAGTAGGTCAGCGTTGGTTGCTGCTTCCAATTTCCACAGCCAATCAAGGCGCTGCTTACCCCGGCCTTCGCGATTGGAAGGCGCGCTCGCTGCCAAGCTTCTTCCGCCGCAACTTCGAATCGTCAGTGACGATTTCCAACAACGACCGGCCCAGCTGCACCATAGACTCTGTTCAACTCGCCCATCACCAGTCCGCCCCTCACAATGTTCCGCCTCGCCGTCGCCAGATCCGCCAGATGCCTCGCCCAGGCCGCTCCTAGAGTCCAGGCTCCCATCACCCGCCGCGTCGCTCCCTCATCCTTCTTGCCTTCGACCACTGCCGCTCCTTCGACCTTTGTTTCGGCCGTCAGATGCTACTCGGCACACGCTGGTCTCTCAAAAGATGAGGTTCAGGGCCGTATCCTCGACCTCCTGAAGAACTTCGACAAGGTGCGCAACTGCTTGGACTCCTCTGCCGCATCTCGTACTAACTCGCATACTAGGTCTCGGACGCCTCCAAGGTACTATCAATTCATCGCAACACCAACTACTGGACACCCTACTCACGCTCTGTCACAGCTCTCGGCCCAGTCACACTTCACCAACGACCTCGGTCTTGACTCTCTGGACACCGTCGAGGTCGTCATGGCCATTGAGGAGGTTGGTCACACGCGCGACACCACACAGCTAGCCCACCCGCTCACGCCAATTGCAGGAATTCAGCATTGAGATCCCCGACAAGGAGGCCGACGCCATCCACAGCGGTATGCTGCGCCCATACTCCTACAGCTACCCATTCCGATGCTGACTCAATCGATAGTGAACCAAGCTGTCGAGTACATCCTTAGCCAGCCTGACGGTAAGCTCTCCTGTGTAGACACACATCCAATCCGCCTCTGACTCGTGTATAGCCCACTAGATGCGCCATCTAAATGTGCATGGAATGGAATGTTTTTAAGAAATCCGAGCTGCTACACATGCCACTGTAGAGGTATTTAGCCACTAGGTCCTGCGCCCTTGTACTATGAAATTTTCTTTGGTCATCAAAAGCTGGAAATTGAAGCCAACGTTGCGAAATGAAGTGAAATTGTACATGTCCGCATCCCGGTGATAACAACAGGATGCCAAGAGGTTTGCTCAAGGGAGGCAGGCGCCAGTGGGGAAAGTTGATCCTCCAAGCATGCGACAACAGGCCTGATTGATTCATCTTGCGCCGCCTGATTCTCTGCTTTACATTTGACCGTGTCGCTGTCCGTTCTAGAGCTTCAGCGGTGCTTCGCTACCTACGTGCCCCCCTACTCCACTAGTACTTGTCCCCTGCCACCCCGCCGCGTCTCCCTCCATACAGCTGAGTCTAACGGCCACGAAACACCCCCGGCGTCTCGCAGACTCCCGAACACACGACATCATCGCACAACCCCAACATGGCCTCTAGCTCGGGCTTGACGAGAAGAAGAGGTGGTGCTGGTCCTGCCGCCGGTCTGGAAAGTGAAGACGGAAGCCGTGTCAGCTCTCCCGCACCTGGCAACAAGCGCAACGATGAGAACAGAGCCGGAGGCCTCGAGACATCATACGAGAGCGGAGAGAATGGACACAAGATTGCCTTTGACCCTCGCGACATCAGCGAAAGTGCCGAGAGACTCAAGCAGCCCAAGTTGACCCTGATGGAGGAGATTCTGCTCATGGGTCTCAAGGACAAGCAGGTAGCTTTGCGCCCGTTGGCTTGCCAAAACAAGAACTGCTTCTAATGCAAATCTACACAGGGTTACCTCTCCTTCTGGAACGACAACATCTCGTATGCTCTCAGAGGCTGTATTGTTATCGAATTGGCTTTCCGCGGACGAATCAGCATGCAAAAAGATTCCAACAGAAGACGCTTTCCCCTGGCCGACAGAGTTATCGAGGTGATTGACGACTCCCTGACGGGCGAGGTTCTGCTTGACGAGGCGCTCAAGATGATGAAGAGCAGCGAGAAGATGAGCGTGAGCTCGTGGATAGACCTTATGAGTGGTAATACTTCTCTTGGCTCGATATAAACGCATCAGGACTAGACTGCTGACATACGCAAAGGCGAGACATGGAACCTCATGAAGATTGGCTACCAGCTCAAGCAAGTCCGAGAGCGATTGGCAAAGGGATTGGTCGACAAGGGCATTCTACGCACCGAGAAACGCAACTTCCTGCTGTTCGACATGGCGACTCATCCCGTGGCCGATGGTGGTGCAAAGGACGAGATCCGCCGTCGTGTCCGCAACGTTCTGACCAACCGTACTGTTGTACTGCCACCCACGGAATATCTGCCCGAGAATATGGAGTTTAGATATTTGCGAACCATCGCCATGGTTTGCGGAGCATACGCGGCCAACGTGCTGGAGAATGCATTGACGACCTTGCAACACGAGGCACGCGAGAGGGCGTTCGCACAGGTGGACGAGCTGCTGGCCGAGTACTCACAATACCCCTTTGCCCGAAGGACAGGAGGACCTGGCACGATTGGAGCCAATCTCGGACAGGTGGTCATGGACGAGGTTAACAACGCAAAGGACAAGGAGCTGCAACTTGAGGTATGTTTTCTCAATGAATAAGCAGACGACATGCTGACTTGACACAGGTGGTGGCTGCTTGCCTGAGCGTCTTTACGAGATTGGATTCGCTACTTTAAGAGCACTTTCGGGAGCACGACTGGGGAGTCGGGACAGCAAAGGGATACCAAAGGGCAGCAAAGTGATTACATTCTGACGAGGCGTTTATGATAGCAGCAGGAGTTGAAGAAAATGCAAGCGACAAGCATCGTGTTTATGATGTGAATATCGACCAAGTCTTCGGAAGATGAAGCAAGTCATGGATGGTTCATGGTTTGGGGAAGGTGCGCGGGAACACCTCTTGGTCGGCGGCCCGTGCACCAAGTTGGAGAGACTCTCGAGAGAGACGCGCCTGGAGAGCGCTGTCCATTGGGAATGTGCATGGTTTATCTAAATAGCCATTTGTTAATCACCAATCATCGGCGCGCAACACTCCTCGATCTTCTCGGTGCTGACAGGGCGTGAAACAAAGGCCTTGTACTGCCCTCGGAGCCATACACCGCTTGGTTCAGGCACCGTCCTTTCCCGTTCGGCCAGACCAACTGCCCTTTGAGGGGCATGTTCGACCAAGGTATGTCATTGCCCTCTCTGTTCCTTTTCTTTTCTGTCATCCCTTCCCACACGCTGTCGAGTCTGACGCGCCATCGCTTTACCATGGCTTCCCTGTCCCCTCACCACCTCCACTCGACGCGACCACCCACGCGCCTGCTAATCCCCAACCCAGTCACTTCGCGATAAACTCTCCTTGAACCATGCAATCGCCCTCGACCAATCCCACCGCCTCACTTTTTCCAAACAGCGGCCAGCCATTCAACCTCTCCCAACCCCCGCCAGGTCGCAGAAGTGTCGCTCCCCCCACCAACGCCTCGACCGATCCACCCCCAAATCCGCCCTCGGACGCTGGTGATGCCATTCGTGACGGAAAGCAGCGCGCCAAAGACATAATGGCCGCATCAGGCATTGACGTGACCGAGTCGCCCTCGCAATCGAGCAACGGAGTCGCCATGTCTAGGAAACGTTCGCGCTCCGGTTCGCGCATCCCCGCGCGTCCTCAATCGCCAAACAACCCTCCCCACCAGGAAGCTCTTCTAGAGCGCTATATTCAGCGCGACTCGCTGTACGCTGCTGCCATGAACGACCAAGCTGAGAAGTCACGCAAGCTTTTGAGGCTCAAGGAGCAGGAGAAGGAATGGTATCTCCACGAGGGGAGACAACAACGACAACAACATCCCGGAGCTGTGTTTGGCTATGGCTATGCCGGATACGGCAATGGCCGGACCGACGACAGAACCCGCCTGGAGTATCCAGCCACGCGCCGCCGAGCTGGCAACAGGAGAACGCGCGAGCTGCGCGTTGCCAGGAAAGAGACAGGACAGCAAGCCGAATATCTGGAAGAGCTCGTACCCGTACGACTCGATCTCGAGCTTGACAAGCTGAGATTGCGCGACACCTTTACCTGGAACCTTAATGACCGCTTGGTTTCTCCACAGCTCTTCGCCGAGAATCTTATTGAAGATCTGAAGATGCCCACCGAGCATAGCCAAATGCTTGCTCGTCAAGTCCATCAGGAAATGCTCGACCAGCTGAACAACTACTATCCTCACGTCTACCCCGCCGGTCAACCTGCAGAACCTGATACACTATATAATGCGCACAAGAACGATGACATGCGCATCACTGTCAAGCTCAATATCACTATTGGACACATTACCCTGGTGGATCAATTTGAATGGGACATCAACAACCCACTCAACTCGCCCGAGGAATTCGCCAGACAGATGTCTTTGGATTTGTCTCTTTCTGGCGAGTTCACCACAGCCATTGCACACTCGATTCGCGAGCAATGTCAGCTCTATACTAAGAGCTTGTTCGTTACGAATTACGAATTTGACGGGCGACCGATAGAGGACCCTGACATTCGGGAGAATATGCTTCCTTCGCCCGTGCCCAATGTGTTCAGACAGCAACAGAGTCAGAAAGACTGGACCCCTTACATGTACGAGCTTACGGAGACGGAATTGGAGAAGACTGAGCTGTCCATGTTGCGTGAACAGAGAGCACAGAAGCGTCAACTCAACAGGCGTGGTGGACCAGCTCTGCCAGATCTCAAGGAACGTCAAAGGACTGTGCGATCATTGGTCGTTTCAACAGTCATCCCAGGCGCCGCAGAGACCATGGAAGCCAGTGGAATTTACAAGATTCGTCGTACTGCAACTGGCAGAGGCCGTAGACCTGGTGCTCGCCTCAATGATGGAAGCGATTCTGATGAGTTGGATGAAGAGGAGTCTGGAGCCGAATCTCCCGCACCCTCTCAGCTTCCAAGTGCTGGTACAGCGAGAACCAGGGGTATGAGAGGTGCAGCCAGTGCTGCGCAGATTGCTATGCGTCAAACCTATGGCAGATCGGCTACTCCTGACATCGCTATGCTCTCACAGCCAGAATCAACCAGAGCATCTAGACGTGTCCAAGAGACAACAGCCCGCGAAGACACTGCAGAGCCAACATCGATGGTTGTCAAACTTCGTGTCAACCCTGACAAGTTCAAGCAGTTTTTGGCTAGAAGGAAGTTTGGCCGTAGTGCGGCACCTCCTCTATCAGGCTTCCCCACATCTTTCACCATGCCACCTACCAGACCTAACGCAACACCAGCCAAGCAGACGGCAGGTCCATCAACACCGGCAATGCAAAATCGAGCTTTACCAGCGGCTGCAGTCACTCCTGCTCGCCAGGCCCAAACGCAAGCGCCAACACCAACGACCAAGCTCCCAGCACCTACACCGACCAAAATCACAAAAGACGTCGAGTACGATTCGCATGGACGGGTCGAGGCCGCCACCACACCCTTACCAGATGGTGCCACAGTGAGTAGACGCTCTTGAACCCGCCTTTTCCCCTACGGACCATACGACTGACACGCTTCCTCCCTCAGCCAGACATACCACCCTGGCTAGACACCGCACTTGCGGAATTGCACCGTATGTACCCAGGCTCTCGCTTCTCGGGCCTCATGCGCTTCGCCGCCATTGACGCCCTGACCGGCGACCCCGTCCGTATCGACCACACTTCTCTGCCCGCTGGTTCACCGCCCCCTGCCAACTTCACCAAACCGACTACCGGTGAGAAGCTGGAGGTCAAATGGATGTGGCAACCGCGCATCCGTTGTGATGACTGCCCTGGCAAGTTGTATACTGCAGTGAGAGATGACACGATTGGCAAGTTCGAGGCGCACATCAAGAACAGGAAGCACAAGACCGTGGTTGACGCGAGGTTGGCTGCTGCTGGTGCGCAGAACAATGCGGGCAACTAGAGGTCGCTTTGCTCGTGGGCGTCTATGGTAGGATAGGATGCGTTGTATGTACTTTTGAGAACTTTTTTCCCCAAGCAAAAACGCAAGTCTTTCTTTCTCTTCTTCCTTTTGGTATGGATCATAAAACGCTTTTCCACAACCGATGACACTTCAAGACACACGCTTGTACGTTTGCTCTACAATAGACCTGCGATATCAGTCCAAGCTACGGTTCTTCTTTTTGTACTGCGATGGGTTTACATCAGACTTGTGTCCTTTCCAATCTGCATGGCTCGTAGATGACAGGGTTTTCTACACATTCTTCTGTGTTTCGGCAACATTAGTCACTCTTATCCTGTTCCTTTCCACATCAAGGGTGGTGGTGGGTCATAGGGAGTGGCACGGGAAACTCGATGATCCGATATTCGACAAGGTGTTCCTGAAATTGCAGCATCGCTGCTGTAGTATCAAGAAGCATTCCTCATTACGCCACTGGAGTCAATGTATCTTTTCTAGACGCAAGAGACAGCCTTTGCTTCTATTCACAGATATGTACATTTGCTCGAACCTCTCGATCGAGACAAAAACAACACTGCCATGATCAAAGATGCGGTTTCTTGAGGTTGGGATACCGCAATTCGGCCATCATCTTGACGAAATGGAGGAAGTGGTAGCGACTGTATGGCCAACACTATTGTTCCGCGCTCCAAGCAGAAACAACTTGGAAACCCACACCACTGAGTTCTACCCCTTTGAGACTGGCCCAGGCATTAGAGACTGTTACAACAATCCCCCCTTCCCAAAGAACATCTGGCCTTGTGCAAGCCAGGGAATGCTTTATGGCTCTCATCTCAGCAAAAAGCTAGACAGAAAACGATTCAAGCAGTAAAAGAAAACCCTTTTGCAGATAACACTCGGTTCCTGTGTGTACAAAGGCATTTTTCTGCTCATATTGACTTGTCTCTTAGCTTTGTACTCTAGGCTTTTGTATAAGGAGAAATGACAAGGGTGGATATCTAGGGGTTTATTGGGATCAAGTAGTCAAGTAGGACATGTGCAATTGTCAAGTGGGTTGGGTTTAGGCAAAGGATTGTGTTAAATCGCGTTCAAATGGTCAAACAGAGGATCGAGATGCTGAGGGATGGATCCGAGGGAAGATGGTGACAACAGAACCGTGCTACCTTTCTCGCTGCTAGAAGAAACGACTTTCTTGTGCAATAAGTATCCGATTTTGTTGCTCTTGTACCTGTACAAAACAAAAGCTGGAAGGGCACTGGTTATAGATAAAAGAATGCGGAATATGTCGGTGCTATAAGAAGGAGCAAAAGACAGTAAGACGATGAATGTTCTCGGCTAGTCGCTGCAGCTTCTAAGACACATATCTCGACGGTGATACAGTGGTTAAGAGATATCTTCTGTATGGATATAGTCGTAGAAGTCAAGTCAACAACGACGGCAGATGAGGGAGGCACAGTACGCCTACATAAGAGTATGTAAGTAGATTGGGAATCGACTTGCTAGATGTACCGTGGAGGAAGGAGGAACATTTATTGCATCGAGCTGTGTAACTTTGATATAGTTTGGACCAGTTGCTCCTGACTTAGATTAAGTGCCCAATCTGATCTCGTTTTCAGATGGTATTGCAAAGCACAAAGATCTGTCTATTCGCATCGAGAAGCGGAGGTGGTAATGGGCTTGCACTTGACATGACATCTAACAACATGCACGGGGCAAACCTGGAGTTCGACTAAATGTTTTACTTCACCGAATGTACAAGCATAATGGCTTGATCCGATAACCAAATGCAAATGTTTATACATGGAACAAGACACTACCCACCGCTTGTCAGCACCCTTCTGTGTTTCAGTGGCCTGCAATCGTCCTTCGAGAAGGATTGCATGAAGTTAGTCACAGCTGCATGTATCCAACCCAGAAGCCCGCAAGAGAAGACGGAACGGAGATGCCGTACCCAACAGAGAGACCACAAGCACAGTATCTTCATATCTCGGGTATGCTGATGGTATCACAGATGTCGATCTATCTCGTGCTACAGTCCTGACAGGCAGGGACACGGCAGAATGTTCCTTGTCGCGGAGTTTCAGCTCCAGCTCTTACTTTGTTGAGGCGAGGGTACACGAGGCAGCACATCAGCTGAGAGAGCGTCTTCCGGTTCAAAGCCACCCGAACGAAGCGAGTAGATATGCACAACGTTCTTCAGTACCCTGCGTGGGGCTGGCTTCCTTGGTGACTTGCAGAATAGACTTGACTTGCATGCAAGTTCCCGTGAGATGCATGCTTTAGAGGTGCAGTAGACTGCAGAGCTAAAAAGA
Organism: Aureobasidium sp. GC_Fusr_1; assembly: GCA_026538705.1. Classification (NCBI taxonomy): domain Eukaryota; kingdom Fungi; phylum Ascomycota; class Dothideomycetes; order Dothideales; family Saccotheciaceae; genus Aureobasidium; species Aureobasidium sp. GC_Fusr_1. Next base: position 64,884 of record JALPCE010000071.1, on the reverse strand, counting down.
CATTGGGCGGAACTCCGCATGCTCCGGATGAACGCGTGTTTGCTCTCTTTCATGCTTGGACGTTGTGGATTGTTGAGTAGCCCTAGAGAAAGTTGATGTTCACGAGAAGTGGATAGCTAGGCTGAGTGGGTTAGAGGTATCTCCTCGAGTGATTCTCGGATTCGTGGTTATGCTTTGGGGTTGCGTGTGAAATCGGTATGGGTGGATTGGAGGTCTGGAAAAGGTTCGTGAGTCGTACACAGGGTACACTCTAGCCAGGATACACCTCGTTCCTGGCATACGAAGACTGCAGGGCTCTTGAAACTTCGTACCACGTACTCCATCTAGACTCGTTCTTTTGCTCTGATGCGTTGCCGGATTCCGACCATGGCTTTTGTCTATCATGCGTTTCGTCTTTTTTTGGAGTTTCACACTTCCACTTGTTGTTGCTGGGGAGAGCAAACCATCCCAGTAGACTATGGCTTGCATGATCCGACAGTTGTTAGGCGTCCTGGATTCAAGCTGTAGATGCAAAGTCCGGCTGGAGAAAGGTGCGGCGTCCATTCCACGCGGGATGGCGGCATCAATCACTGGACCCTTTGGACTGAAACCGCCAGCATGACTTTGTCCCCTCGCTCTTCGCATTGTCTTGCTCGCATGACTTGGAGAAGCTGTCGCATACTTTGCATGATTCTCATGCTTGCGTTGCTCTGCCCAACACGAGTGTCACTATGTTTCATGCACATCAATTCCTCAGTCGAGGTCATGCAACAAAGAGCGAAGTCCGAAATGTTGACCGATTTCGTGGTGGGTCCTTTCTGCCGCGCGCGACGCGGTTACTCGCATGTAGCTTTTCTTGGTTTCTCGTCAAGCAAACTTGTGGGAACCCGGAAGAGAGGAAACAAAGGACTCCAAAAGGGTAGATCTCGATGGAGTACATTGAATAAAGGCGGGGCATGCTGATTGAGAAAAGGCTGCTTTCCAGCATCCGGGTCTTGGTTTCGAAGAAAAGAGAGTTTCTCACGGCTTTCTCTTAGCCTTGTGGATACCTATCCTGTTGGTCGTATATCCCATGCAGGAAAGAACCCATGTCATGCGATCGCAGGAGTAATAAGTCACAGAAAGAGTGAAAATCGGAAACTCTGGTTCTCGTAGGATTGCCCAAGTCTCTTATATCAGCACAGGGGACTGTCATATGTGCTTGTTTCACATCTGTATACAAACAAAAAATACAACAAACAAATGTATCATCATATCACTCCTCTAAACCCACTCCCCACTGGGGTGCGATCGGGATTCCAGATTCCTCGATGCAATTGCCTATGTCGTCATGAACAGTATTGTCTCCTTCCTTGATTTCCCATCTCTTCGATCCATCGCGATTGCGGCTCCTTCTGATCCCGTTTTCTCGTTTCCTATCCGCATTCTCGCTCTCCTAACCTGGGGAAATTTGTGCATCTCTGATATGTTCAACGTTGTATCTCATGACACTATGTCTTTGACTGCCCAACGTTGCAGACTGACTCGCAGTCTGGAGAGTTTTATGAGCTGCGGGAGCGCAAAAGAGTCGAAAGGGGAAGTATCAGGCAAAGGCACAACAAAGCAGAGAATTCTTCTCTACACGCGTTAGGAGTCACAATGCAATCTATTGTCGGGCAGAAAAGGCAATAGGTAAAGTTGCCACGACTCAGCAGATAGAACAGTCAAAGATTGGGACAAATGGAAGGCACGTGTGATGTTACCATGGATCAACCACCTTCGCGATCTTCAGGAACACCCGCGTTCATGCCAATGTCTTCCGAGCATCGAGGAAAGCAAAGCCCAAAAAAAGCGCCTTGCCAGGGTCTACGGGAGCAGGAAACACACGTATGCTTTACTGCTCCGGTCGCCAGATTTCTCGTTTCCCGCTGCTCGCGATCCAAGGAACCATCGCGGGCACGCATGACTCACATAGGGACAGGGTATCGGTTGTGAACTTTGCGTTGCTCGGGAGTTGCAAAAAAGCACAGGCTGCTGCTCTTCGTGGGCATAACATGGTATGATCGACACGCCTTCCACGATGTCGATGGCAGCGCGCCTCTTCTGTCACTTTTTTTTGTGCTTACGGCGGCCAAGTTCGGCGGAAACTTAACAAAGGCAGTGCCCATCTAACGATCCAGCGGTGAATAGAAAGGGTTCACGAAGGAGCAGTTCCTTGAATTTGTGCAGAGGCTCTGTGGGTTCTTGAAATTGGCCCATAAACATTGTGCACGGTGTCAAATATGACGTCGCAGATCTGGAGAGAAGCAGAGTAACATCGATCAGAGACAAATGTATATCGAAGAAAAAGCTTGAGATCTTGGGTAGCAAGAACATCCGTTAGAGATTGATGATGTCGTGGATACACCAGATGATTACATCCACTATCTCCAGCATCATACCGTTATGTTTGGGCTATGCAGATGGAATACTATGCAGGGTCTTTAGGTAGGCACACGACATTCTGCATTGTTTGCATCCTGGAATTTGAATTACACTCCTATTACTTCCCTCTACGTTAAGTGGAAAAGGGGAATGTACAAGAGGAAATGGCAGTCACCCCTGGATAATCTGCGAAACAATGTCAGCTTGTAAACAACAGCCGACATGCCTGCCATTAGAGTTCAATTCTCGCGTCGGCTATACCAGAGTACTCGACCACGGCAGTCGAGCAATTAAGCATTCCACATAGATACACAATACTGCCAATAGGGAAAGCCTTGAGGTGAAGTTGTAGATGTATACAGGGGCGGGTACGGGCAACGGCCAAAACGGCTTCCAGAAGCTCTCAAAACTCCACCACCACATGCTGCAAGAAAAGGCAAGTTGATCTATTGCGTTCGCGCTACATGCGAACGACTGCGAAACGGTTTGTCAGCCTTCCAGATAGCATACCACGACTTTTGGCTACTTGAGGTGAAGGCCTGAAAACACGTTTAGGGATCGATAGCCTGAACGGTATGCCGAAATGAAATGGGAGATATGAACGGTATACCCACGACGTAGTGTTATGATTGTGATTGGGTATGAAAGTATATGAGCTATGCAACAAGCGAAATTAGACCTAACGTCGGAGGAAATATTGTATCTTCGGTAGTTGGGCATGGATTAGAGTATACACAATCAAAAAGCGCCTAGACCCAGATGACAGGCAGAGGGCACGCCGTGTAGAACAAAGTCTAATTGCTTTGACGTCAGAAAGAGCCTTTGTAGTCGAGGCAGTCCGCCTTTTCGGAGTCGACGTGCGGAAGGACTTGTCTATCCTTTTTGCGCAATTAGGCCTGGGACGCCTATTTCGAAGGCGAAGCTGTCGAACCCGAAGGTCCAAGCTTTGCGTTCCTGCCATTCATCGAAAAGGCCTGTCACGACTGTCCAAGGCTTCTCGAATGTCGGTCCGTTCCGAGATCAGTTGTTGTGCTTCTTCGTGGTGATGCTCCACGAAGTCCATTCGGTGAAAACACTGGGTTGGATTTGCGACTTCGGGTCGGCGTACCATTCCTTCTGTAGGTTGCTGTAACAGTCGGCAACATCCGAGTAATGCTCAGGGTCCAGGCTAACCAAAATCTTGGCGAGGAACAAACTCGAGCGACTGCAGGCGTTGCTGTGCAACTTTGAAGCGTTGGCTCGGATTTCATCGTGAACGGAATGGAGAAGGGCGAGAACTTCGGATGCTTTATCGGCTTCGGGGAACTGTTTGGTCTTGTTGCAAGCTCCGAAAAATTGTTGCAATAAGCCGAAAGCCTTGTCCGAAATCTGCTTGCTAGTGGTTGTTCTGATCAACGTGATCATTGGCAAGACCAGATCCAGAGTCAGTTTGTTGGAGTGCTCCTGTTTGGCGAAGATAGTCAAGAGGTCGAGAACACGGTTCTTGAAGTTGACAATGTTCTCTTTGGCGTCCTTGTTGTCCTTCTTCTTGTTGCTCGTGTTCTTCTTGCGTTCTGTGAAAATGGTTGTAAGGTGGCCCTCCAATGCCATCATCTGATCGTCGTCCATGTCCGACTCATCAAAGTCCGAGTCGTCCTCTGTAGGCTTTTGTGTCTTCAGTGCAAGTGCAAGTTTGTTCTCGAAGTCTTCAAGATCGGCATCTTCAGCATCAACTTCTTCATCCGAGTCGTCCTCAGAGGCGCCAGACTCGGCGCCTTCAACAACCTCAACATCACTGTCGACCTCAACGTCGCTATCGTCCTCGCCGTCTATCATCTCGACGTCAGAAGCGTCCTCATCGGACCCTGACTCGCCATCTTCCTCGGCGTCATCGGCTTGCTCAAAGAGCTCTTGCTGGCCGCTGAGGTTCTCTGACTTGTCAAGGATATCGAGCATTGATTGCAGACCTTCAGCATCGAGCTGCGAAGAAAAGGCTTCGAATACCTGTTGGGCAATCTTACGGTAGACAGCAGAGGGCTTGGAGATGAAGCTGAGCAAAATTTCAACAAGCATGACAGAAGCGTCTTCACTCTTCTTCCATGACTGGTAGCATAGCTCCAAGTCTTCCAGAACAGGAACGACATCGGCCTCACCATTGTAGACAAGCAAGATGGAAAGTGCATATAAGGCCTTGAACGCACGTAGAGGTGCTTTCTTGCTGTCCTTCTGCTTTGTTTCAAGCTTCTTCAGAGCTTTCAAGGTCTTGTGAGCCTTTTCCAGATTGTCCACGATCTCCTGATCAGCCTTGGTTCGCAGACCGGTCTTAGATGCAGCATCAGTTGTCTTGACTTCTTCGACGACTCTCTCAAGGATCGTGAACTCTGGATCCATACGAGCAGAAAGGACATGGTTGAGACAGGACATGAGACGCGAGCGGAACATTTCTTGGCTTGCTTCGGACAACGGAGGGGATGCCTTGAGAGCACCAGCCACAGCGTCGGCATAGCCGAAGGGCACCATAGACAAGACAAGAGAAGCAATATTCTCGTTATCCTTACCTTCCTCAGCCTGTTGCTTACGAGCCATATTCAGCATCATATCAGCAAGGAGACGACGCTTGGTATCAGCCTGCGGTTGATCTTCGGCATTTGGCTTAGCTGAAAGTTGTTGCAAGATGGTCAGAGCGCCAGCTGCGCTCTCGTCCTTTGCGCGAGCGAAGAGGTCCTCGGCCGTTTTGGACTTTGTCAAACGGTCAAAATCCACAGCGCCGTTGCCCGATAACAAACCCTTCAGCATCACGGGAATGCTTTCTTGATCAGACTTTGAGCGAGTAATCATCTGTGATAGTGGACCCTTCGCTGCTTCGTGAAGGTATCGGTCTTGTCCGGCACGTTGGTTGATAATGCAGCGCATAGCGTTGGGGCTGAAGACAGCATGGAGCAGCTGAACTGGAGCAGTTGAGATTCCCATAGAGACGACCTGAAGGCCCAGGGATTTGCGTTCGGTACTGGCAGATGCGGCAAATAGTCCCTCTGTCAACAGGTCAGCTCGGTCGTTCAAGGGTCTGGATAAGGGCGTCTTACGATCCACAGCTTCAAGCCAGAACTTTTCAAAGTCAGAGACCTTCTCGTCTGACTTTTTGCTAGGCTTATGGCGTTTGTAGAGGTGCGAGAGGATGATGGACCAGGCAAACGAAGGCGAACTCTGCGCAGCACCAGTGCTGTTGCCAGCTGGGCCATCTTCGGTTTGAGCACCGTTATCACGGAGAACCTTTGCCACGGTGCCTCTGTCCTTCGAAGAAAGAGGATCGTTGTGATTCCATACTCCCTTGGACAGCTTAGCCTCGGGGAATAGTGTAGAGGTGGTCAACCAGATGGCAAGACCTTCAGGGGTCTTGCTGAGCTTGAAGGGCTCAAGTCTTTGGACAAGCAAGTTGACATATTCGAGGTCAAGGTCTTTGATCTGGGTTAGTGTAGCCAATGTCTCGTACAGAGTCACGCCGCATTCTCTTCGCAGCCAGGTAGTCTCGGTTGCAAGCTTGAAGATGTGATCAAGAACCTTTTCCCATTCAGCTACAGAAACACCTTTTGCAAAGAGAAGTTGGCTCTGAATGAGAGACTTGAAACCAAAGCAACGACCTGTAAGATGGTCTCTTCTTTCCTGTGACGGTAGTCAGCATTATGCTATATGCGGATAACCCGGCAATGGCGTACCTTGTTGTTGCTCTGCTCCTCGGGTTGTGTGATCGAGACAATCCTGTCAATGATCGCGGGAAGAGTCAAGTCCACGCCCTCGACACCCGTGGTCGGAGATATGGATGTCAGCTTCAAGATTTCTATCAAAGCCACCGAGAATCCAGATCTCGCGGCTTTACGGCTACTGCAGAGACCTCTAATGAGTCTAGTCAGAGACTTGTCCAGGGCTTCAGGGTCCGCTTCTGCAAGGGCGCGAATCAGGTCTGCGGCAGCCTTCAATCTGGTCGCTTTCACATCGTCGGACAGATCGTTGTACAGGGCAGCCAATTTAGCGTCGGCAACACCAAATTCAACACGTCGCTTGCGCGAGGGATGAGTCGTATCGTGGGCCGTCTCATCTTCGCCATTCAAATCGCGTGCACGCTTTCCAGCCATGGTGGAGAGTGTTTGATGAGGATGTGTCAAGATATATGCGATGGCAGAGCAACCGCAAAGACATGGCGCCGCATAGGCAAAGAATTTCTGATAACCATGGGGAAGCTTGGCGTGATAATTTCAAACCCAAATCCAGCATAGCACAAGGACCCTGAACAGCATCGGGATGCAAGCTGCAAAGCTGGAGCACAGCGAGCTTATATTTTTGACATTTCCCACATGCATCATGTACAACACAAAAGATCGATTAACGAAACTTCTCCGCGATTATGCCCACACTGCATGGCGCTGCTTTTCGACGATTTCAAATATACGAGCAACGCGAATCACACAAACGTCCCCCTGGAGATCACGACGCGCGAAGGCTGCAAGCCACGGCCGAGAAACCTACCACACCATCTGAAGCTGTATGCGTCTCTCGTACACGCATCGCACGGCGCACTTGCAAGGGCTAACTCAAGGACCCAATATCTGCGGACCCTGCGAGTCAAACTTCCCATGCAGCGTGACGAACTAGCAAGACTCTTGTTCCTCGGATTGAGTGAAACAATTGAGATTCCCATGGGTCTCTTTTCTCCACTCCACCATCATATGTCAAATGCAAAAGTCAGGGTACGAGACTACGAGTATGTACGGGCCTCCGCGCATGATACTATGATCCTCGTCTCGACCGGGGAGAAGCAACACATGCATTGGTGTCTCGTCGTCGCCGTGCCATCCGGTTGAATGGATGCGCTGAACAACGTCTACCTTGCTATTCTTTGAAGAAACTCAACGACCATGACGAATGAGGCAGAGGATTTGAGTCGAGGGTTTCATGGCACGCCGCAGGAGTGCAGTAGGTATCGTGACAAGAATCGATAGCGGTGTTGATCGTTTTTGTTGTTGAAGAGCCTATCAATTGGTGGCGCGATGGTGGTTGACATTTTGTTGTGTAGAGACGTGGCCGTTCATTGATGCGTGATATGTAAAATTTGGCTGCGATAGACGTTGATGTGAAAGGAGTGCAACCTGCATGCTACTTTTAAGCTGGGGAAGTGCTGTTATATGACCGGTACAACGACCTACAATGCATCTGGCATACTTTGAGTTCGAAAAGCCGTTAGCCAAATCCATCCCAAGAACATCCCGGGTCAGAACCATCGGTTTCACTTCTTCAAAGCCCCATCCGACCCACATGCTTCTTTTTCTTTTTCCAATATTGAGGAAGGTCTGTTCTCCGCCGAGTAGCATCTACTGCAATCTAGACGATTGTGGTACGAGGGTCTTGGTGCGGAGCGAACATGGGTCGAAGACAGATCACCATCTGCTGAGCGAAAAAAAACTTACGCGGGCCGGCGTCGAGTAAGCAGCGGAAGCAAGGGCAAAGGCAAGCGAACAAAGCAAAAGCAGTGGCTGTTCGCTAGGAGACGCCAGTGAACGAGAATTGAGTAGTATGGGCAGATGTCGGAGGAGCAAAAAGAACGATCCAATATCATCGGTGCAAACGAGCGATATGCTTGGATAGATATATGGATAGGGACAGCAGCCCTATACAGAAGACTAAAGCAAGAATAGCATATCACGTGCAATGGCATATCAAGTATTAGCCAGTATCCGCACTTGCGGATCTGTCACTAACTTTGTTTATCACGCACACGATGACCAACCCTGGCCTCCACAAATCTGTGTACACGCTGTAGCGCGCATATGGGGTGGATACACGATCAAGCCATACCCGAGTCCAAGGGAATAGTTGAGAGGTGACACGACGATGAAGCTGCAGCTCAGCAAGCCATCAAACCTATTTTCTGTGCAAGGGACTGAAGCTCGGGGAACGCGCCGCGATAAGGAAACCGTGAATCTAGTCAGAAAAGTCTCTGGCTCCGGCGACGGTCTACGGCAAAGCCGCATGTCAGTGTGCTTCAGGGCGTTCGTCGGTGCTTACCAAACGCATCGTTGCAACGGAGATCAGTCATTAGTCGTGGTAATGTGCTTCAGGATATTAAAGCAGAATTTGCAGAGACAATCATCATCTATGTCGTGTTGTGTTTACCTGGTGCAAATAAGATGGCAACTAATTCCACAACATTAGGCGGGCGGAGTAGGCATGCAGTAGAGCAGGTTGAGATGTGATCGGACGGCACAAAGAGTGACGTCGCATGCACCAGCAGCAATCGTGTGGTTCGCGGAGAATCTGCGATTGGAGAGAGGTGATGCACACGTCGAAGTTGGAGGGAGCTTGCGAAGCCACGCGAGCGCAGCACGCAAATGGCAGCTCAGAACCCACTTTTGGTTGTCTACGAAACGCCGTTGAAGGCGGGCGGCCGTGCGAGGACCGGTTGCAACCAGAAAGAAGGATACGCCAAAGGCGGACGCCAGAGGATCGTCTAGCCCGATCGCAGTTAGCCAACCAGAGAACGTGGCCAGTCATCCGCACGTATTCTTGTTCCTTGCGGAGAAGCAGCCATGACGCCAGGTGGATATATGAAGGAAGGGTCTACACATTGTTATGCCTTGATCAAGGCGTGATATTGACGTATTCGCAACTTGGGGATAAGATATCAAGGCAGGACGCGAGGGCCAGAATAGCTGGCCACGCCCGAAAAAGGGTCGACAATGGGATTGTTCGTTTGAGTTTGATGTTCGTATGCTGCGGCAAGGAGGAGTCGGGCTTTGTGGGCAGCAGGGTGAGCGGATTGATTGATTGACAGAGATGCAGATGCCCTGTGAAGCAAATGGTGACACAAAATAGAAGCAGCATCTATTCCCGACTGGGTGGAGTTGCGACGGATGGTGCTTGGTCTGTGGGACGGACGGCTTCGGCGGGCGGCGGCCCTTGTCAGCGTCGAGCAAACCTTTGACAATCTACCGAGCAACGAGACAATAATCCGCGTTGTTGGTGTCGTGTTTTCACGCCAGATGCGAGTGCATCAGTGCGGTGGGTAGATGGATGGACAAGGGTGGGAACGGCGGTATGAAGGCTGCAACCCGGGCAACTCTGATATTTGTGCACATGTGCTGAGTATCTACTCGTACCCCTCTCCCGTGATGCATGCGGCTCGACAAAGTGTTGCCAAAGAAGTGGGCTTGATCGAGTGTCCTCTGGATCGCAGCAGACAAGGCTCGACAAGGCTCGGGATAGGCAGTCAGTATCGACGATGGGACGTGGATATTCACATAGAGTTTCGTGGATGCTATGCATGATCAGCTGCGTGCTGGTTGCGGCAGCGGCATATGATTTGTCCAACGGGAAGCCCGTTGCTCTGCGCGCTTGTCATGGCGTGCGGATTGGGCTAGGGCATGCTTGACGGATTCAGTCTCGCTAAACTGGGGCCCGGGTCTGCGAGTGTGACAGGGCGAGTGTTCAGAGTTCGTGGGGCTGTCCACGCTGGGTCCAGCGGTCGCTGGTGCTGGTGCTGGTGCTGGTGCTGGTGCTTTGCTCGTCGCGGTCGTGCGTTCCTTGCCTTGGTTGGATTCTTGGCCTGGCCTGCCTGAGCTGCGACGAGCAATCTCCATGCCAACGCTCTTCCTTGCCGTGAGCCTTCTTTTATCAAGCCGCGCCCGCTCCAAGCTCCTCCTGCTCCCTCAGAGAAGGCAGTTGAGCCGTAGTCATCCCACCGTTGCCCTTGCTAGGATTGTGCAGTCTGATTGTGAAGCATCAAAACCATTCTACCACCCACAATCAATCCCACCGACGCATCCGCATTACCATCCTGCCCAGCGACGCTCTCGGCCAATCACCACCCGCCAATCTGCTCCACTACCAATATAGCTATACCATCGATCAATTGCCATCACCCTCCTCTCGGATCATCACCATCAACCATCACCATCACCATCCGCCATATCTATGCAGCTCTGTCTACAGCCACATAATTCATCTTCCGCCCAGCAGTGACTACGACGCCGTATCTTAGCCGATACACCCCAAGGATATTCTAACCGACTGCATCCCTCACTACCACACTATCTATCACAATGTCCATGATGGAATTCTCATCTCCCCTGGCCGCCATGCACCCGCCGCCGTGCCCGCCATGGGGCAACCGCCGCGACCTGTCGGCCTCGAGAACCATGTACCAGTCACAGACAGTCGGATCTAACAGCTTCAACTTCAAGGAACTGAGCATGAAGAAGGCCACTCCTGACTACTTCACACTGCGCCCGGCACGTGGCTCGTCGCCCACAGCGAGTCTCGCGGCAGACCTGTCGTCCAACTTTCACATCGATCAGAGGTATGCACCACATTCCGCGCCAATCCTTCTAGACCAAGTGCCCAAAGCTTACAATCCACAGCCCGCAGATTCCTACCCCCAGACGCTCATTGTTCAACCAAACCCTCTTCCTGCCCCGTGACAGATCCGAGCAGCTCGCAACACCGCCGCTCATCGAGTACGACGGCCTCTGCACTCCTCCCATCCCCATGTCGTCGCCCGGTGACATGATGGACATCTCGCCCCTCCCTCACAAGCAGCCCTGCTTCGTCGCTCACATCACCCTCCCTTCACCCTCGCCCGAGCCTGCCGAGAACGACGACGATGACATGCTCTCGTGCCAGGAGGCTCTCTCTCTCCCCATGCCCGACAAGCCCTCGCCAATGCCTCTTCCCGAGCGCAAGAAGTCCGCTTTCACCAGACCTTCCCTGACTAGAAGCAAGGGCCACTCATACTCGACCACATCAGTCCCCACACAAGAACACAAGCTGCCCACATTCAAGTTTGGCGGTGCCGGCCTCAGCTGCACCTCGAGCCCTTCCTCGGATTGCGAATCATCGCCATCCAAGTCATACCTCATCCCTCCATCCCGTCGCACCTCGCTCTGTCGCAACAACGGCTCGCCTCTGGGCTCGCAAGTCCGCAAGTCGGCCGCTATTCGCCCTCCTCCTAGGAAGCAGGTGCGCCGTTCGCTTAGCATGTTTCAGCACCCCGACGATGTCATCAATGGCCAACAGGACGACTACTCTCACATCAACTCGTCTCCCTCCGTCTCCATGGACCTCGACGAGCCCTACAAGCCCAAGCTTCCTCACTTCTTCAACGAGGAAGAGCCCGATAGCCTTCCCCGTGTCAAGCAAAACACCCTCATCAACGTCCTCAATGGCGATTACAACTCTCACTACGACAAGATTCTGATTGTCGACTGCCGCTTCGAGTACGAGTACAACGGTGGTCACATCAACGGTGCCGTCAACTACAACGACAAGGACAAGCTGACCACCGACTTGTTCGAACACGGCGGCGTCACTCCCAACACTCTCCTGATCCTCCACTGCGAATACTCTGAACTCCGTGCCCCGCGCATGGCCAAGTTCGTCCGTAACCGTGACCGTGCCGTCAACGACTTCCAATACCCCAAGCTCACCTTCCCTGAGATGTACATCCTCGAGGGTGGCTACAGCAAGTTCTTTGCCAGCCACCGCACCAAGTGCTTCCCCCAGAACTACGTCGAGATGCATCACAAGGACCACGAGCAGGAGTGCGAAAAGGGCATGGGCAAGCTCAAGCAGCGCGCAAAGCTCAACCGTGCCCAGACCTTTGCCTTCGGTCAACAGTGCAACATGGAGGACAGTCCTACCTCGGGCAACCGCATGGGCCCTCGCAGCCTCAGCACCATCGGCATCTTCGACGCCAGCCCAGACAACTCACCTCTGAGCCACAACCTCGTCCGCCGCCTTGCTTCATACTAAGTTCTTCTTCTTCACCACCATTGTTTTCCCTTGATGTTTACAATCTCCTTCCATGCATGGTGTTCCGGCTGGATTACATCACAATCATCCTTTGTTTATCATCTGCGGCGTTCAAGCGAATCTTTTTCTCATGGCGCAAAACCTCATCAGCATCACAATGTTTTTAGGCATTGGTGGGACGGAAACTTCATGGCGGTGTTTTTACTTTCATGGTCGGCCACGTTTCTGTTTTCGTATGTCAATATTGCGCGGATACCCTTCTCTGGGCTAGAGGCAGACCTCGCCCTTGGATGTTCTTTTCTTCTTTCTTTTCTTTCCAGCTACAATTCTTCTACCATTGCCCAAAGCATGCAGCTTCTTCTTCATCCTCTTTTATTCTCTTGTCTCATTTGTCCACACAAACATTACAGACAACAGCATTGAGCGGTCATCGTCACAGTCTCCTATGTTACTCGATACACTTTTCTTGTTTTCCCTTTGTTTCTACACATTCGAGAATACAATTCAAGCATAGTCTCAAGAAGAAGAATATCCCTTCAAAGAATACAAATTCTTTCCACATTCAAACAAATGACTACCGTTCTTGTGATTTCTCCTTTCGGCGAACTGTAAAATGTAATGATGTGGCTCTTGAATGGTCTTGAGACATTCCACATGACGAAATAGAAGCCAGAAATGTCAGTGTCCGAGGTACTGTGTGTGGGTGTGTCTACAAGACTGATGACTTCAACTCTGAATGCACCCATATTGGAACGACCTCTTTTACTCTGATCAACACGATCTTTTGAACACATAGATTCCTGTGTCTATTACTCATCTCACAGTCAATACCACTATGGCTTGTATGTGCAATGAAAGCAAGCCATGTATTCTTGTATTCTTTTGGTCGAGGCCATGTGTGAGCATTTTGATATATAAAGTCAACAAGTCAACACAACCATCAAGGTCTCAACAAGGAAACCCTGCAGGTTCTCCAGAGGTTCTGTTTAAGCATAAAACAAAGATCCCAGACATATACGGGCCGTACCCTTCATCTCTATTCTCCGTGAAAAGAAAAGAAACCCAAAACCATGTCGATGGAAGCAAAAAGCAGATATCCAAAGAATGCTTTCTGCATGAACCGCGTCAGGGTCACGAAAGCAACGACTCTGCATCGAACAAGCATCGATGCAGGTGCACATGTCTCGATGCAACGATGCATACTCAAAAGCTCGATGCTTGTGGTTTTGCCTGTGCCGTGTTTATTGACAGCATCGCAGGCATCGCATGGCATCGACAAAGAAAAAGAGATTGTGGATGTTATGGATACAAAGGTTTTTGTGTTTCTGCGGGTGGGGTTTTAGTATGATCGGATGTATGCATCGACCGATGCATCCCCGATGCAAAGCTATGCAATTCTGCGATGCGATGGTTCGCCACCACACTAGGATTTCCAAAAAGGGCCCCAAGGGATACAAAACTTGAATTCAAGATGAGTATGCTGATCGAAACAGTGGGAGATGAAAGTGGATAGATTGAGGACGAAGCATGCATGATTTGCATGGGTGGGTTGCGACTTTGTGCGATCGCTCATCTTTGCATGTCCATCTATTCTAGGCATGTGTGCATTGAAAAGGGGATCTAAGACATGAGATGCTATCTCATCTGTGTTCTCATCACCTTACTATCTATACAGTCTTTTTGACGCCAATACTGTCTTGTTGTGATGCAAACACTTATCTAATCCTCCCAGCCTCGACATTCTCAAACACAGCTCCAAACACCTTCATCCAAGCCCTCTGTCTCTCAGCCACAACAGCACGTCCAGGTTGTTTGAATTCTCTGGCCAAATACTCCTTGACCTTTGCCCTGAGCACCTTGACAGCAAAAAACGTACGCCAAGAATTGACCTTGAAGCGCAAGCGATTGCCATCGATAACGCACACGCCGGCATAGAGATCGAACTTTGCGTCTCCGGCAAGCAGACACAGCACAAACGGATCTACAGGTGCAGTCTCTTGGGCATTGGTGAAGCGAGAATTGGACTGCATGATGCTGTAGAAGGAAAGATAGGATGGCGGTGTCAGTGCAGGAGAGAGTTTGTTGACGCTCTGAGGATGCAGAGATAGGGATTGGCTGTTGGCGACGTTGCGCCAGCCTTTGCCTTCACGCACGGCGAGTTTGGGGTAGAAACTCCATGCTGTTACTGCATTGAGCAGGGCATCGTTGGCGTCAAAGGTGTTGTGTGAGGCGGGCACGGAAACGAAAGACCTGGGTCCTCTGCCGCTGTTACGGACGCGGGAGAGAGCGGCGCGTTGACCAGACTCCAGAGACACAAAGCCTGCATCTGAGAGCGAAGCTAGGAGTTGTGATTTCAGGTCTTCGATGTTGCCGAGGTTGATGGGTGAGAGGAAGTTCTTGCGGCAAAATTGCTGCTCAGATATTCCTGGTGTGGTGCAGGCTTTTCGCCAGGCACAGTATGCATTGTAGGCTGTGAGTAAGTCTGAGTTGCCGCGCTTGAAGCCTAGTCGTACGGTATCCGCTTGCTTTTTGGCTCCCATAGGTGCTACGAAGGGAGTCTTTGACGAAAGAGTCGCCGCAACACTCAGAGCAAAGTCAAGACACCCAAAGACGGATGACAGGAGGATAAGTTTGCCGAGTTGAGCGTCGAGCGGAAGTTTGGCAAGCTGGTTTCCCAGCGGTGTCAATTCTTCCGACGAAGTCAAGGCACCAACGTCAATGAGTGCGTCGATGGCACGGCGAATGTTCTTTAACGAGGGAGGATCAAGCGCTTGGGACAATGCTTGCTCGATGTCGCCCAGCTTACAGATCTTTACGCGCATAACAAGATCTTGAAGCGACAGGCGCAGCATTTCTGGCGTCTGTTGCGGTGCCATAATCTCATCGTGCCTGTACTTGGTGAAGAGATGGAAGCAGACACCTTCTTGCACACGACCGGCGCGTCCGCGACGTTGCTTTGCGTTTGCACGAGAGATAAACGATTGAATCAGACGTGAAAGTTGTCGGCGCTCATCAAAGCGCATCTCCTTGTGCTTTCCAGTATCGATCACAGCAGTTACATCAGGAATGGTGATACCAGTCTCGGCAATATTGGTAGCCAAAACGATCTTTCTCATACCAGGAGGAGGTATCTTGAAAGCTGCCTGTTGCTCCTCGCTCGAGAATGTCGAGTGCAGAGGGTAAACCAGCCATCCTTTCGAGAAGGCAGGATGCCCGCCGAGAAAATCATTTAGCGACCTGATTTCTGCAAGACCAGGCAGGAACACCAAGATGGCCTGGCTAAATTGTGTATATGTTGGGTCGTAAGCAATCTTTTCCAAAAGCTTCACGATCAAAGTGTAGTCAATAGTATATTCGTCGTATCCTGCAAGTGTCCTGACTGTCTTGGGACTATATCCAGTAAGCTGCTTGGCGGCTGCGATCGTTGCCTCCGAAGAACCTGCTTCGAAGTCATCCTCGTCTGCGTCAGCGGTCTTTGGTGAACCATCTTCGATAGTGTGTCCAGTCAACTCGATAGCGTCTTCGAGGTACTTGGCCGCGACCGGGAATGTGCGACCAGGTACCGTGACAATTGGTGCGTTGTCAAGATAGCTCGAGAATCGCTGAGCGTCAACTGTAGCACTCATCAGTACTACCTTCAGGTCCGGTCGACGGATCATCAGAGCTCTCAAAACAATCAACAAAAAGTCCGTGTCAATGCTTCGCTCGTGAATCTCATCGATAACCAAATGCGTGACCTCGTCGAAGCCTTTGGTGGACTCCAGCATACGAAGCACGATACCAACAGTCGCATACACAAGACGAGTTTGTGCTGTTGTCATCGACTCCAAGCGGATGGCATAACCAACAAGCGAACGGGCAGTGCCGACCGCCTTTTTGTCTTCACCCATCTCTTCGCTGACGCGCTGAGCCAATGAGATAGCCGAGATACGCCTGGGCTCTGTACAGTATATTTTGCAAGGTCGGCCAAGAGACAACTCGTGTTCGAGAATAAAGGCAGGCATCTGGGTACTTTTACCGCATCCAGTCTCACCACAGAGAATGGTGACCTGATTCTTCTCCACAGCATCGAGAGCGATATCTCGGAACTGGAACATAGGAAGGGTCGATCTAGCCAAGAGCATCTCTTGGTATGCAGGGGTGGATGTCTTACGCGCCCAAAGATCTCTAAGTACTTGAGACTCTTCGATTTTCGTGATTTTCTCAACCCTGTCGCCGACTGGGGTGGAGACGCCGCTCATTCCCTTGTTACGGTTCCTGAAGCCAGCGGTGAGGATAACATCTTCATCTCCATCATCTTCAGTCTGACCCTTGACCATTTCCCTCAAAGATTTGACTGTCTCGCGGTCGGCGATGTCACGTTTCTCTTGACGAGCGTCGACAAGCTCTTGCCAGAGATCCCTGAATGTCGGGGGTAGGCGCAACGCAGACTTCTCCTCTTTTGGGGAGTTTGAGAAGAGCAGGAACAGAGCGGCTGTCGACACGTAGCCTTCGCTTTGGAGTGTTTCTGGACATGCGATTTTGGTCATGGTAACGACTGTCCTGCGATCGCTTGACAGGACGTTGACGTCTGGTGTGAATGAGCCATCGATAATGTCCCGGTCTTTCGACCATTGAACAGTCACAGAGTGGCGGCTATTGTACGTTGTGGCAGAGACCATCTTGTAAGAAACCTTGGCTCCCGAATCTTTTGATCGACAAGCCTCTTCAAAGGTTCTTCGAGGGTTGATGCCTGTGATCTTTCCAAAGTTACGGATTGTCAGGTTGGGATCCGCATTGTCGGCTTGTCCTGAGGCAGCACCATTCGAGGCACCCTCGGTAGCCTCACCGAACATGCCCCCAAGCATTTCATCGTCTTCGCCCATCTCTTCCAGGAGTTGTTGTGCGGCTGCCTCGGCCTCGGCCATGACATCTTCCGTTGCACACTCTCTCGGTGTATCGTTGGAAGCTTGATCCGACTCTTTCTTCTCCTTGGCTTCACCTGCTAGATTGAATCTTTTCCTTTCGGTTTGGTTTTGGAGGATCTGATTTCTTTCTTCGATCCATTTCATATCGGCCAGACCTTTATCGAATAGCACATCTGACTCGATACTCTTGAGTCTCTGCTGCAGTTTGGACTCTCCCGGTGTAGGCTTGTGTGGACTAGGCGTGGTCTTTCCTCGTTGGGGTTTAGATTTCTTAGTTGAGTCGTTGACAAGAGACGGGTTGCGTTCGTAGAGGCGTAATTTCGTGCGGAGGTATGTGGATAGCATCTCATCGGGGTCGAGGTCGCTCTCGACATCGCTGACCTGAACGTCATCGATAGGGGCAGGGGTGTCGATAAGTTGTGGAGTGAGGGTAGAGGATGTAGAGACAGCCTTCTTCGGTGTTTGTACTTCTGAAGGTTTCGATGGTGTGGCGGGCTCTGATGCATCGTTTTCTGGGGCAATCAGAAAAGGCTCTGTGTCGTGTAGAGTAAGAAACACAGGTGAAACAAGCTTACCTTTGTCGAATTGTACATTAGATAGTTGGGGCTTAGGCTTAACAGCATCATAATCAAGCAATTGACCAGGCTCACTGTGTAATGCAAGCCAGTCCAGGGCTTCTGAGAGACCCCAGATCAGGCCACCATTATCTTCAGACGGAGGACTGACGAGGATGTACTGAAGCACTTTACGCACTTGAACCTCGTCAACATCCAGGTCAGCTAGAGTAATACTAAGTTGCCACACTTTGGAAAGCAATTCGTCTTGGGAGAGACGCTTATTTGCAGGAGTAGAAGATGGAGCAGACGTGGACGAAGTCTCATCTAAAGCAAGATCA
The DNA here is from genome assembly GCA_026538705.1 of Aureobasidium sp. GC_Fusr_1. Taxonomy (NCBI): domain Eukaryota; kingdom Fungi; phylum Ascomycota; class Dothideomycetes; order Dothideales; family Saccotheciaceae; genus Aureobasidium; species Aureobasidium sp. GC_Fusr_1. The sequence goes on along the minus strand of JALPCE010000071.1, from coordinate 46,923 downwards.
ATGATCTGTTGCATCAATTCTTCTGGTAGCCATTCTCGTATGCTGAGCAGGTCGGCTTGACCACGCAAAACGCGTCGGTCTGTCTTTAAGCGAGAGACCTGTCGCGCTGATTCCTTGCGCACCTTTGGGCCTTGATGCTCGATGAAGGATTGCAACTCTGACAACTCTAGTCGAGCCTCGAGCTCTTCCGGGCTCAGCTCATGCAGTTCTCTGTCCGCTGGAGTTTTGTTGTTGGTCGACGCCTGCTGTTCTTGACCCTGTCCTTCTTGACCGGGCTGCGGCGATTTTCCAGCAGCAGCAGGCGTAGACACGCTGGACTGTTTCTCGGAGGGCTCGTTACTCGTGTCGGCGTCTTTCTTCTCGGGTTTTGGTTTACTGGCGATGGAGGTTGTGGCAAAGCCGCGAGCTGGATTGGAAGCGGCCTTCTTCTTGCCCTTCTTAGCCACCATGGTCGCGAGTCAAATGCAGAAGCGGAAAGAGAGTGAGGTTGTTGCGAGTGTTTTTGGAAGGAGCGCGTTTTTGGAAAGAATGATGCCCGCAATTGCATGTGACGACAGTCGACGCACGGACAATTCGGTGTCGAAGTGCAGGGCTTCGGTGTTGGAAGTCGCGAAAAACTGCCCATCGTTAAGTCCATCGCAACTGCCATTTGTATACAAGCAATTCAGCATATGAGTCTGCGGCGTTTTTGATAACGCATCGCACACCATGGCAGACGCTGAAGTCAATGGAGAGCAAACGCTGGACGCAGGTCGTCTGCGCCAGGTTGCCCTCTCCAGCTCCACCAAGAGGCGCTCTGCTGAGCTGCTCTCGCTGCACGACAAGATTGTGAGCAAAGGTGTGCTACCCGTGTGCTCTTTCCTCCTACTGGGTCACTTCTCTGACCGTACAATATAGAACATCCCATCGAACAAATACCCAACGTTCTCAACCTCCTCTTCGACACATACCCTCTCTACATCGACACCCAGTCACGACAAGCTGTGGAATTGTGCCTCGTCGCCATCTTCTCTACCCCCGACACCGAGCCTCATGTTTCCAAGTTCATTGCTGCCGTTGAGAACGAAACCAAGAAGACCAGTCTGGCTCCTGCCAACGCCTTTGTCTTGATCCGCTGGTGCGCTCTGTTCCTCCAACAATTCGCCGTCCAAAAGTCTCTTTGGGATGCCTGGGGCCTCAAGATTGTCCAGGCCCTGGTGCGCGCTACGTACACCTTCGAGAGCTCCAACCCTCGCCACAGTACCCACCAGACTGTCTTGCGCGTCACTCGCCGTGGTCTCAGAAAGCTCTTTAGCTCGGACCTTGGAGGCGATGCCTTGAACCAATCGATTACCGCCCTCACCACAAAGGCTGCTACTCCGACCCCCCAAAATGCTCTGGTTCTTGGAATAATAGCTGGAGTCAGCGCTCGTCTGTCTAAGCGCAGTGCCACATTTGAGACCAGAAAGTCTGACTACAATGCTTTCTACCTGCGCGAGTTGATTGGATCCCGAATTGTTCTGCCTCAATTCATTGCAAACTCTCTGGTCGATTACTTCAACTCGTTTGTTACTCTGGAAGACCTGAAGAAGGAGATCATTCCTGCCATTGAAAAGGCACTTTTGAGAGCCCCCGAGATTGTTCTGAATGATCTTGTCACTCCCATGATCGAAGCCTTGCCCGAGGAGCTGGACCTTTCCGAGATACTTGCAAACAACCTTCTGAAGCCTCTTGTTTCGAGCGCGAAGTCCAGCAACGCCACCATCCGTGCAGGTGCTCTAAGAACTTTCGCTGCAGCTGCCCATCGTTCGCAGGATGACAAACTTATCGAGAAAGTCTTGGCCGAAATCCTGACCCCTCTAAAGACTGGAAAGGTGCCTTCAGCCGACCAGAAGATCATTTTCGCACAGATGCTTGCTGCGTTGAACAGCTCGGAAGCTCTAGCTGCTTCTATCCCTCAAGGTCTTGCGCCAGTTGCAGCAAAGGAACCCAATGAAGCGGCTGCAAGTGCTGAAATTGCTGCGCTGTCCAAGCACTTGAAGTTCGGTCTCGAAAAGGGTGTTGCAGTAAATGCTGCAACCACTGATGCTTATGTGAAGGGTGTTGCCGAGAAGCGACTTCCATCCCGCAAACTGTGGACTTTGAGTATCGCCGAAATCGTTTGGTCGCTCGAGGGAGATGTGTTGAAACAGCCCGAAGTCGCGTCTCTAGTCGATGCAGTGATTGGCAAGATGATCGACTCGTTCAACGAGGTAGTTGCCAACCCTGTCTCTGCTACTCAAAATGGACAGGTCACTCTTGCTTGCGCCGTCACTGCTTTGTCGTTAGCAAGGGTTCCTCAGCTTGCGGAGTTGAAGAATGCATCCATTTTGGAGAAAGCTTCTCTTCTGGATCGTGCCATCGCCCTCGATCCCAAGCCCTCTTTCCTTCTCAATACACGTGTCTACACTAAACTCACCTCCCACGAGGATTTGGTCTGGTTGACAAGGGCACTCGCCGCGACTAGCTCCGGTATTGCTTCTTCAAGTCCTGCAATCCAGGATGCCTGGGCTCAGACATTTATCTACCTCATTGTGGCTTCTGGCCTACCAGCCACTGCTCGCTCTGAAACAATTACTTCATTGCGCACAGCTTATTTGGCCCAGCCTGAGGCTGTCGGAAAGACCATCACTGAGGCTCTGTCTCACTGGTCCGCAGATGTTGAACTGGAAACAAAGGAGAGCGCTGCTTTACTTGCTAAGACTGGTAGACAAGAGCTTCACAAGGTCATTCGTTGTATTTGCCTGACTAAGGAAGAGGTCGCCGCAGGCCAAGCCACCATCGAGCAGAATGTTCTGGACAGTCAATTGATCAATTTACTAGTCTTATGTCGCCCAGAGTTGATGCCTAGATCTTCTTGGATTGAGGCTTGCCTTAGGACAGGCACTGACCCTGGTGAGCTTGTCAAGAGGAACACTTCAGAGTGCATGGATCAGATCGTCCGTGTGTCCGAAGACAAGCTGCTCTCTACCATTCCTGCTTTCCAACTTGCTGCGTTCCAAGCAACTGCGGACTTGGTGTTCGTGGCTCCCGAAGAATTGACACCTGTTGTCCTTGATCAGATCTGTAATGACTTGGATCCTAAACTGCTTCAGGACGTTGGTCCTACAGAGGCTGCCATCTTCCGCACACCTGAGGGTACCGCCTTCATTGATGTTCTTGCAAAGCAGACACAAGCACAAGCCCCTAGCAAGAACAGCAAAGACTATGATACTTATAAGTGGGAGCAAGAACTCAGAGACCAACTAGCTCAGAAGAAGGGAACCACGAAAAGATTGACTGCTGATGAGCAAGCCAAGGTGAATGCTCAACTTGCAAAGGAAGCTGAGATTCGCGGCAATGTCACAACAGTGGTAGCCAAACTGAGAAGAGGTATTGGTATGGTCACTGGTCTTGTCACAGGACCCCCTACCGAGGCAGCCAACTGGTTTACCGTTACAACAGCACGCTTGTTCGAGGTTATCAATGCTGGTGCAGGCCTCATCCTGGGCGATGCTGCTGTCCTCGCCTACCTCGAGTGTGCTCAGAAGACTTCATCTCGTCTGGGGCCCATGCGCTCGTTCGTTGGTGTTGCAGCTTTGAGGGCTGCTGGTCTGACCACTTTGCCCGAAGCTATGCAGGAAGAACCTCTTGGTGACTTAATAACCCGTGTCCTCTACCGTCTACGCTTTTTGGGCGAACAAAGGCCTCTTGACGCTGTCACCTTGAGTTACTGCCTTCCCCTTGCCTTTTTGGTTCTGGAACAGGGTGGTGTTGGTAAGTCTGAGGAAGAGGAGGCTCAAGAACAAATCATTCTTGCCGCCGAATTCCTTAGCTTCCACGCTGAGACCTGTAGCGAGCCACGTCTGGCCCGCAAGGAAGTTCTCTCCGTCTTGATCGCCTCACTTCAAGCTTATCAGCAGCACTTCCGTCTTTTCAAGGACTGTTTCTCTGATGTCTGCAGAAGTGTTGCACCTAACGCTACCGAAGCCGAGACCGATGTGGTCGTCAAGGCCACTATTGTGCCCGAGTCTTCCGTTCGTGAAGTAGCTCTTCAAGCCATCAGTGCAGAGTTTGAGCTTTCTGGTAAAGACTTCTATGACGAGATCTTCCTCGCCACCCACGATGATGTCGAGGAGAATGTCGAGTTGGCACACGAGATCTGGGCTGAGAACGAGCTCAACACATCGCCAGAATCAGCCGACACCATCATCAAGTATCTGACTTCGCATGATATTCAGCTTCGTCGTGCTGCTGCACGATCGTTGGCAGCACTCGTTCAGGGGCACTCCAGTATCTCAGACAGCGTCATTTCTCGCCTGCAAGATACATACAGGGAAGATGCGAAGCCGAGAGCACCTCAGCGTGACAAGTACGGCATGCCCATTAAGATGGATCTGTCCGACCCTTGGCAATCCAGACAGGGTATCGCTCTTGCTTTCAACCAACTCACCTCAACCTACACCAGTGAGCAACTTGTACCTTTGATGGAATTCATGGTTGCAGACGGTCCCCTAGGCGATAAGAGTGTGAATGTTCGCGACTCCATGCTTGACGCTGCTACTGCCATAATCGCCGCCAAGGGCAACCTCCAAGTCGAGACCTTGATGAAGCTGTTTGAGACTACACTCGAAGGAGGCTCTGGATCTTCAACTCAAGACGCAGTCAACGAGGCCGTCGTCATCTTGTATGGTGCCCTCGCTCGTCACTTGAAGGCTGGCGACAGCAGAGTACCCAAGGTCGTACAGCGTCTTCTGACAACCCTTAACACCCCATCAGAATCTGTACAGTACGCTGTCGCCCAATGCCTTCCTCCCTTGGTTCAGGCTTCCAGCAAGGAAGCTGGGCAGTACGTTCAGCAAATGATGGATACCATGCTTACATCCAAGAAGTACGCTGCCAAGAGAGGTGCAGCTTATGGTCTGGCCGGTATTGTGAAGGGTAGAGGTGTCTCTGCTCTTCGTGAGTTCCGCATTATGTCGAATCTGGTCAGCGCCACCGAGGAGAAGAAGGATCCTTACAAGCGTCAAGGTGCTTTCCTTGCTTACGAATTGCTGTCTCTCATTCTGAGCCGCGTTTTCGAGCCCTATGTCATTCAAATCGTACCACAGCTCTTGTCTGGATTCGGTGATGCTATCACTGATGTCCGTGAGGCATGTCTCGATGCTGCGAAGACCTGTTTCGCCAGTCTGAGCTCTTACGGTGTCAAGCAAGTCCTGCCTACTCTGCTCGAGGGTCTTGATGAGCAGCAATGGAGAAGTAAGAAGGGTGCTTGTGACTCCCTTGGTGCCATGGCCTACCTGGACCCCGAGCAACTCGCTGTCAGCTTGCCCGAGATTATTCCACCATTGACTGAAGTGCTGAACGACAGTCACAAAGAAGTCAGAGCATCTGCCAACCGCAGTTTGCAACGCTTCGGTGATGTGATCAGTAACCCTGAAATCAAGAGTCAGGTCGATATTATCCTGAAGGCTCTGAGTGATCCTACCAAATACACCGACGATGCTTTGGATGCTCTGATCAAGGTCAACTTCATCCATTACCTCGATGCTCCATCATTGGCACTGGTCGTTCGTGTTCTGGAGCGTGGTCTGGGCGACCGCTCTGCCACAAAGAAGAAGGCGTCCCAGATCATCGGTAGTCTGGCTCACCTTACTGAACGCAAGGATCTCATCACACATCTGCCTATTTTGGTTGCTGGTCTTAGAGTTGCCATTGTCGATCCCGTTCCTACTACTCGTGCCACAGCTTCCAAAGCTCTTGGTTCGACCATCGAGAAACTTGGTGAGGAAGCCATGCCAGATCTCATTCCTAGTCTCATGGCTACTCTCAAGTCAGACACTGGTGCTGGTGACAGACTTGGTTCTGCCCAGGCTCTCAGTGAAGTCCTTGCTGGTCTTGGTACCAGTCGTCTCGAAGAGACTCTGCCCACCATCCTGCAGAACATCTCGAGTTCTAAGCCTGCAGTCCGCGAGGGCTTCATGTCGCTGTTCATCTACCTGCCTGCATGTTTCGGTAACAGTTTCTCGAACTACTTGTCCAAGATCATTCCCCCGATCTTGTCTGGTCTTGCTGACGATATTGACACAATCCGTGAGACTGCACTGCGTGCTGGTAGACTGTTGGTCAAGAACTTCGCCACTCGCGCTATTGACTTGCTGCTTCCAGAGCTCGAACGTGGTCTGGCAGATGACAGCTACCGCATTCGTCTTAGTTCCGTTGAGCTGGTTGGTGACCTGCTCTTCAACCTCTCTGGTATTAGTGGAACTGCAGAGCAAGAAGAGGCCGAGGAAGGTGCCAATGAAGCAGGCCAATCGCTTCTCGAGGTTCTTGGAGAAGAGAAACGCAACAAGGTCCTTTCCGCGTTGTATATCTGTCGTTGCGATACCTCTGGTCTTGTGCGCACTGCATCTATCAACGTCTGGAAAGCACTTGTCGCCTCGCCCCGTACTCTTCGCGAGCTTATCCCCACCCTTACCCAGCTTCTCATTCGCCGTCTTGCAAGTCCCAACATGGAACAGAAGGAGATTGCCGGTAACGCTCTGGGAGAGCTTATCAGAAAGGCTGGAGAAGGTGTTCTGTCGACTTTGCTGCCTACTCTCGAAGAAGGACTTCAGACTACCGACGTGGATGCCAAGCAGGGTATCTGTATCGCTCTGCGCGAGCTGATCGCATCTGCCTCACCCGATGCGCTCGAGGATCACGAGAAAACTCTGGTCTCCGTGGTACGTATCGCTCTGGTCGACAGCGACGAAGACGTCAGAGAAGCAGCCGCAGAGGCTTTCGATTCTTTGCAAAAGGTTCTCGGCAAGCGCGCCATCGACCAAGTCTTACCGTATTTGCTCAACCTGCTCAGATCCGACGAGGATGCAGACAATGCTCTCTCGGCTCTGCTTACCTTGCTCACCGAGCAGACCAGATCTAACGCCATCTTGCCCAACCTTCTCCCCACTCTTCTCACTCCTCCGATTACTGCGTTCAACGCAAAGGCCTTGGCTTCGCTGGCTCAAGTTGCAAGCTCTGCCATGACCAGAAGACTACCAAACATTCTCAATGCACTCATGGACAGCATGCTCGCCACCAAGGACGAAGAGCTTCGTACCGATCTCGAGAACTCCTTCGACGCCGTCCTCCTGTCTATCGACGAATTCGATGGCCTTAACACTGCCATGAGCGCCATGCTTGCTCTGACCAAGCATGAAGACCACCACAGAAGAGCCCGTGCAGACCTGCATCTCGCTACGTTCTTCAAGACAAGCGACCTTGATATCTCACGTTACTACCCTGACCTCATCCGCACGCTACTCATCAGCTTCGACGACAGTGATGCCGAGGTCGTCAAGGCGGCATGGTCTGCCCTATCTGCGCTCACTGGACGTCTGCGCAAGGAAGAGATGGAGAGCTTGGTCTTCTCTACCAGACAGACCCTCAACCAAGTTGGTGTTACAGGCCACAACCTGCCTGGTTTCTCGCTGCCTAAGGGTATCAACGCTGTTCTTCCCATTTTCTTGCAGGGTTTGATGAACGGTTCCGCCGAACAGCGTACAGCATCTGCATTGGCGATCTCTGATATCATCGACCGTACCAGTGCCGATTCTCTCAAGCCTTTCGTCACTCAGATCACCGGTCCCCTGATTCGTGTTGTGTCTGAGCGTTCAGTCGAGGTCAAGGCTGCTATCTTGTTCACTCTCAACAACCTTCTCGAGAAGATACCCGCTTTCCTCAAGCCCTTCTTGCCCCAGTTGCAACGTACTTTCGCAAAGTCGCTTGCCGATACCTCGAGTGAGATTCTCCGTATCAGAGCCGCAAAGGCGCTCGGTACGCTGATCACCCTCACCCCCCGTATCGATCCTCTCATTGCTGAGTTGATCACTGGTTCAAAGACAGCCGATACTGGCGTGAGAAATGCCATGTTGAAGGCGCTGTATGATGTGGTCGTCAAGTGCGGATCTAGCATGAACGAGGCTTCGAGAACCGGTATCTTGAGTCTGATTGACTCTGACACGGGTGACTCAGATGAGGCTTCTGCCATCACCAACGCACGTCTACTTGGTGCTTTGATCAAGGTCCTACCAGAAGATGTTGGCGGTGGTCTTGTCAAGGCGCGTGTTCTTACCCCTAACCACACCTACCCCTCCGTTCTTGCCCTCAACTCGATTCTGGCCGAGGCTCCCGAGTCTCTGACTGGACCCTTCGCTGATGTCCTGCCTTCTACCATATGCCAAGGCATTGGTAGTAGCCAGCCTGCCATTGCAGACAACTGCGTCCTCGCAGCCGGCAAGTACCTACTCACACCTACATCCGACAAATCATTTGAGCCCGTGAAGCAAATCATGAAAGCTCTCGCCGCAGCGATCGCACCCGGCAAGCCCGTAGACACACGTCGCCTGGCACTAGTCGTACTGCGCACCGTCTCTCGCGAGCAAAACGACCTCATCCGCCCGCATCTCGCCCTCCTCACCCCCGCTGTATTCGGTAGCGTACGCGACATGGTCATTCCCGTCAAGCTCGCCGCCGAAGCCGCCTTCTTGGCCATGTTTAGCGTTGTCGAGGAGGAAGACGCCGTGTTTGCCAAGTACATGGCTGGGCCTGGTGCTGAACTTGCCGCAGGCCCTAAGAGAAGTCTGCAAGACTACTTCAAGCGTATTGCTACAAGATTGGGAGCGCAAGCTAGAGAGCGCAGGGAGGCTGAAGGTGGACAAGGTGGATTGGGTTTGTCTAGCGATGAGCAGGAGGACATGAAGGAGGTGTGGAGTGTTGGAAAGGTGGACATGGAGAGTGGTGCTTTCAAGGACGAGTAAGGGGGAAACGATGGTCCTTTCATGCATAAAAGCGGAAAAAGCGAATCACTTTTCGGTCTTGTAAATAACGCAATATTTCCTTTGCATCGTATAAATTTGATTTTACTTGTTCAATATGCTTCTCGCATTCTTTACGTGCGTGTTGAAGTCAGGGAAGAACAATGCGGATACAAGACGATGGGTCACTTTGATTGTCTCATTGAAAAGAGAAAAAGGGGGTATCATCTATACGCTACATGACCTCGTCGTCCACGACTTCTTTATCAGTCCTACTTCCGCTGACATGTTTCCACGCCTCCGTAAACGTGTTTTTGACTCCGTCTCTCCAACCCCAAGCAACGCAGTAGTGTGAAGCCAGCAACTTCCACTCTTCGACCTCATCCAGCCATTCCAGCCGTTCTACTCTGTCCCTCTCTGCCTCACTCACCCACTCATTGCCATAGTAGATTTGCTCGACGTCGGCGGCGCCTTGGCCTGAACTGAATCCTGCGTTGGCGAGACGGGAGCGCTGGGCAGCGAGAGAGTAGTAGCGACGCACGGTTTGCAGTTCTATGCCTCTTGACGCGAGGTTTGTGATCATTGTTTTGCCAAAAGAATCGTAAGGACGGATGGGTTCGTAAAGGATTATTGCTAGGGAGGCAGAAGGAATGAGGGTGGTAAAGTGAGAGAGAATGGAAGAAGTTGTTTGCGGAGGGAGGTAGCAAAGGCAGCATTCGCTGATGAGCAGGGTGGGTAGGTTGTGGTCGAGGTTTGGTATCGAGGGCGGAGAGGAGGAAGCGAGGTCGCGCAGATCGATGGAGTGGAGATTGTAATTGGGAGACTGGAGGGAGGATTTGTCGGTGGACATGGTCATGAGGCCGAGCATAATCTTGAGTTTTGGGATCGAGCAGATGGCGGAGATTTTGTCGCGGACATTGTCGACAAAGTCGAGCTCATGATAGAGGGTTTTGTGTCTTCGGGCGGGCGATAGACGAAAGAATCGAGTGTCGGAGCCGGCGCCCAGTGAGATGATTTGTGCCAATGGTGCAGTAGACGCATCCTCGGTGTTTGCATCGATTGTGGCAGCGAGGAAGTTGTCGACTAGACGGTCGATGGCTGATGTGCGGACATAGGTGCCGCGATTGATCAGAGGGTATCGTCTGGGTATTTGGCCTTGGAGGAAACATGTGGCATATTCGTCGTTCAAGTAGCCAAGCGTGACAGCACTCAGTCGGGAGTTGGAAGCGTCGCCATCGGTCTGACGGATGATTTTGTCGCGAGCATCTTGGGCATCTTCTTCCGGTACGTCTGGATCTGTAGGGCGGCCGCGACCTCTGCCTCGTCGCAGACCTGTTCGACCTCGAAGGCTGTTGAGATTTGGAATGGAAGGAGCGGCCATCGTTCCTTCTCCAACAATGACGACGCCGGCCACCCAGAGGAGGAAGGAGCCTCGGGGGCCTTGACCGCCTTGCCAAGACTGCCGGCAGAATTGTTCACTGCGAAGACGAAGCAGCCAATCTTTGGCGCGCGCAGCACCGTCACCCATCGCAATACGTGCTCTACCATCCCTCCGCCCTCACACACGCCATAACCACAGCCATGGCCGACGACGAGACTAGACGCGAAACTTCCAGACTGTGGCGCGTCTGGAAGACGACCAAGCAGCTGTGCTACGACAGAGTCCGACTGCCCTTTACGCATCACCCACTAGACCATCAAGACTGACGCACAAGTCGCAGGGCTACGAACTAGCCGAAGATGAACTCGATGTCTCCCTCGACCAATTCCGCGACCAGTGTGGCGACGGCAGCGGCCAAGTAAAGTGCGTCTCTTCTCACCAACCGACCACACGACACTCTCCCTTCTAACATGCTCGCGCAGCAAATCCAAGATGAACTTCCAAGCCCGCCCCTCAGAAGCCATGCTCACAAAATACACCGCCCTGCCCACAAAGTCCAACCCCAACCCCGAACCCCAAATCGGCACCATCTACGTCGAGTTCAGCACAGAAGCCGCAATCGGCATCAAGCACCTGCGCAACTACGCCCAATTCCTCAACGATCGCAACTTTTACTCTGGCATTTACATCACCAGTGCTTCCGTCACCACCAGCGCTCTCAAGCAAGCTGCAAATCTGCCCATCGGTATCGAGGTCTTCCAAGAGACGGATCTGCTGGTCAACATTACCAAGCACGAGCTGGTGCCCAAGCATATTCTGTTGAGCCCGGAGGAGAAGAAGGCATTGCTGGATCGCTACAGACTGAAGGAGACCCAGCTTCCCCGTATCCGTGTCGAAGACCCTGTGGCCAAGTACCTCGGTCTGCGCAGAGGTCAGGTCGTCAAGATTATCCGAAAGTCCGAAACTGCTGGTCGTTATGCCAGTTACCGCTGGTGTATATGAGAGAGGATACCACCCAAATCCGCATTTTCAAATCTGTTTAATTCTGGCGCCAAAGGGGGAAGCGAAAAAAAATGAGCTCAGAGCAAGGAGGGCTGCCTGAGTGTGTTGCATGGGCGTTCTACTGGCGTTTTTCTCTACGAGGAGAAATCTCAATTACTGGCCTGCTCGATTGTCTTTTCGGCCATACTACATCAACATGTTGGTTCTCTGGTATTGGTAGCCAAACCTCCTTATCGAGAGAATACTGAACCAAATCACAAAAAATTAACCCCAACGTTATCTCATATGCGCGTGTTGATATAGTGTCTTGATTGGCCAGACTGGTGAACAAGTCACGCTCTTTCCGCTCGTTGGTAAGGCATGTTCGAGTGTTTTCTTTGATTGTAGCAGCTTTACTAGTCTTTCTGCGATCAACTGTCCAGGGGGGTTCCATAATGGTATCAGCAATCCAAGCCTCAAGCATCGACTTGCATGATATCGTCGTCATCCAGACCTCCATATTCGTCTTCTGCAGCATGAGCCTCTCTCATAACCGCATCACCGCTGATACCAGCATTCCTCTCATCCCTCTGCCTTTCCTTATCAACCTTTTCCTTGTGCCGTTCCAAATCTTCAATGCTCCACGTGCTAACACCTTCTTGCATTTTTGCTGGGAAAGGCTTGCTCATCATTTTCAAGAACCTCTTTGCAGTCGCCACGGCTTGGTCGACGGAGAGATTGCTGTCACCTTCGAGCAAAGCGGCATTGATCCATTTGGGCAGTTGCACGCGCTTTTTGCCGAAGCGGCGGTCGGCGAGCACCATGATACCGTAGTCGTCTTTACCACGCAACACACGACCAAGACATTGAGCGGCATGTCTCATGGCGTCGAAAGAAAGAAAGTCGTTTTCGCGGATGCGGTAAGTCTCACGGAGGAACTCGAGGCGCGCCTTCAAGATGCGGGATTCGGTGTATTGGAAGGGGACGCCGATGCAGAGCACAGTGCGGCCGTAGTGGTGGTCGAAATCGATACCCTCAGAGACCTTGCCACGTGCGACACACAGTAAGATGGCGCCTCTGCCGTTGCTGCATGCGGTACGGTATGTCTCCAGTGCCAAAGAGGTTTCCTGTGAATCAGGTGTTTCGACGAGGATGAGTTTATGTTTCCAGACTTGGTCGAGGATGCCCATGCCTTGCCACATGGAGATGATGCTCTCCATGTACAGGTATGAAGGGAAAAATACCACGATGCCATCGGGCGTGATCTTGGAAAATTCGATCAAGAGGTTGCCATAGTTGCGCACGACGCCGGGGTCGTTTCTGATGGTGAACGAGGACGAGATGGCGCCTTGATCGCTTCCTCTGGTCACAATCATGGGCAAGAAGGAACGACGGGCTAGCGTCATGCTGTAAGATTCCTGAACTACCGTGTTAAAACCAAGCATCTTTGGGTAGATTTCCAAAGGAGAAATTGTGCCAGAGGTGATTACCACCGAACTGAAGCGGTCGAACACAGGCTTTATGGCAATTGCAGCGTCCAGGCAAGTAAAGTGGAGAATGGGATTGGGCACAGTAGCGGTCTCTGATTCGTAGGGCTCGAGAATCAGAAGGAAACCCGTTTCGTATGTTGCAACCAGAGTTGCGAAACTGGCAACTTCTTGCAGTGGCTGGTAGTCCTCGATGTTCTGAAGTTCCAGGGTCCTGACCAGAGATGTTAATCGCTCTGCACAGAAGCGCAAAGGCTTTCTTTCGATAAAGGTGAGCTCCTTGAGATGTTGCAGGAAGGAAGGTGGTGTCTCTGAAATGACATGCAATACTTTCATGCGAGTCTTCAGATACTCGACGAAACGTTTGAGAAAAGCGACGAAATGCTCTGCCCTTCGGATGTTTCCTGGGACCGCTTCCTTGAGCAAATCGTCCGGTAGTGCTGGATTCCTCATGAAGGCACCCTCATCGTTGGCCTCATCTGCGTCTCGAAGACCTTGTACCAGTTTTGCATATTCGTTCTGCAATTTTGCTGCGTCCGTCGTCTTCATCTCGCTAATCTTTCTCTCCAGATTGGCTGCACCTCTTCCGGCCTTTCGTAATGAGTCTTCGGTGATATCGATACTTAGGGATTCGATGCAGACGTTGTCGATATTGTGAGCTTCGTCAAATACGACAATGCAGTCCTTGGAGAGTTCTTTCGACACTCTTTCGGCGATCTTTGGGTCTAACAGATAGTGATATGAGTAGATGACCACGTTACAGAAAGGCATCTGGAAAGCTGGTTAGAGACTGCAGATTGAACAGTAAAGATAAACCCACCATTCGTCGAACTGTGAAGTAAGGGCATTGCTTCTGCTCTTCGCCATATTTAAGCACATCGTCGAAGGTGAAGACACCTGGGGGAATCAAGTTGTGTGGCTCCAGAAGATCGAGGTTCTATAGAGGGTCAGCAAATCTTCGTGACAAGAGCGATAAGAGCAAAAGATTACTTCGTGGTAGACACAAAGTTCCACGTCCTCGCCCCTCTCTTTCTTCTCCTTGACGAAGCCCGCCGTCAGAGACCGGCATCTGGCATCAACAATGGAACCGCTCTTCTCTCTCTTGACGGAGGGATGCAGACAAAGATTCTTACGTGAAGTAAGACCTAGTCCTCTAAAGTCTTCAACATAGCCTAGTTGTTCCGATCGGTATTTCATCAGAGCTTTTAGTTCTGCGAGTGCCTTTTCGATCTCAGACATTGTACCTAGACACGTTAGATATGGCAGCGCGTGGTTCCAAGGGTCGTAACACACGCGAGCAGTAAATCAGTTTGCGGTGTTCCGGATAATGTTGCTGATATGCCACAATGAGAGAAAGCAGGGTGACGGTCTTTCCAGTCCCCGAAGGCATCTCCAAGACACAGTGGCCTCCTGCATCCAAAGTGCCTGGCCATGGTGTGAGTGTTGTGAGGTCGCATTTTGACATGTCTGATACATACGTTTGAGATCGCACATGTATCTTTTCGAACATGTCAGCAACCAACAAGTGATATACAGTTTATAGGCAGCTTACGCATATTGTTCTGTTCATGTTGTCAGTATATTTTGGGGAGAAGTGTTTTGCCGCCTTGTAACTCACCTGGATAGATTCTGGGGTAGGGAAAGAGAATTGGCAGGTCACTTTGGTCGTCAGTAGGGATCGTTATCTCCATGGGCTCGACATGGGACTTACTCAATCATGAACTTCATTTTGGCGAATTGTGCCTCTTCCTCAGAGGCTGAGGTAGGACTTGAAGAGGAGAGGCAGTTGTATGGCTGCTAGCCGACCAAACAGATGAACGAAGGGCCGTCTCGAAGCAGCTAGTGTCGATGGTGTGCACGGACGGTGTAGCCTATTCTCCGAGTGACGTACTGACTTTCTACGCAGTCGCGACTTTTGAGAGCGGAAGCAACCATCTGTACAGTACCTTCACTAATTTTCTTTCTGCTCGGAACAGTGCTTGTTCTTATACACCACCATCCTCGTACAAACATATCACGAGGCATGAAGAAGGCATTCAGGCCTCAAGCAAGCAGCGCACGCTCTATTGGGGGTAGCGCCTTTGGTGGGGGTTTTGGTGCTACTGGGTTTGGTGTATCCTCGTCGCCGCTGTCATGGATTGGTGAACCGCCGGATCTCTCCAACATCTCGGATCCCAATGTGGGAGTCGCCTTCAAGAACTTGACCAAGAAGGACAGCACCACAAAGGCCAAGGCTCTGGAAGAACTCCAGCAATACGTCTCTGCTCCGGACCAGCAGATCGAAGAGCCAATTCTGGAAGCATGGGTGTGTCCACGACATGCTAAGTCGAGAAACAAACATACTGATCATTACGCGACCAGGTCAAACTATATCCTCGCCTCTCAATAGACAGCGCTCGTCGCGTACGTCAACTAGCACATAATGTCCTCGGTCACATCGCCCTCAAGAGTGGAAAGAGAATGGTGAAACACATGTCTAGAATTGCTGGACCTTGGCTCGCAGGTGCACAAGATAGCGATCGCGCCGCTGCAAGAGCTGCTCAGGATGCTTTGAAGCTCGTCTTCAACACTCCCGAGAAACTACAGAATCTCGGAAAGGCTTTCCAACAACCTATCCTTGAACACTGTAGAGACGCCCTTCTGAACGAGACAGTCCAGACCTTGAGCGACGAGCGAAGTATTAGCCCTGCCGATGCTCAAGCCACATACTCACGAGTCGTTGCCACCAGCATTGCCGTCATCTCAAACCTTCTCAACGATCTGCCTTCGGAAGAAGTGGCCAAGCATCAAGAAACGTACGAGGGTATCGTTGGTCAGAACAAAATCTGGGAACTCGCTTCGTATAAAGAAGATATTGTTGTCCGGAGATCTATTCATCGTTTCTTGCGCACATGCTTGTCTAAGCAAAGGACGGCTGTCGAGACCAACCTGTCAACCATCAGCGAGGCTTACATCTCAAAGGCGCTCCCTCACGACCAGACCGGATCGTCTTACGACTTTATGCTAGCTCTAGTAGAGCTGACCGACACGTTCCCTCAAGCATGGACCACGAGCTATACCTCCAAGAAGCCGGCCGGTACACGATTAAGAGGTTGCATCAAGCGCGGCTCTCAGGCTGGACCTGCCGAGTTTTGGACCAACGCCTGGCTTCTATTCAGCAAATTGCCTACCGAAATCCTGCCTCAAAATTATTCTGAGGCGGAAGAGCTGTTGAATGCGGTGCATGACGGTGTTGGCCAGAAGGACGACCGTTTCAACGCATCCGCAGCATGGTTCACCTATTTCAAGATTCTCGATCTGGTTCAGAACACTGCCTCTCTGTCTGATGAGGATCATGAGACTCTGCTGAATAAGATGGCCATTCCGGCAATTGAGCATTATCTGCGTCCAGCCCCTGGCACTGCGGACTGGCTGATTTCCGGTGCTAAGCCTGCTTGGAATGTGTCGAAAGCTGCATTCTGTAAGCGCTTGCCATCTGTTTTAGAGAAAAAGTGGCCCGAGTATGCTGCGCTGCTTGTTGAGGACATTCGGACATCACTTCCTGAGCAGTCGAAGGATTTCGAAAAGTCGCAAGCACACGTCGCCTCTGCTGCTGAGAGATGGGCTTTGCTCCAGTTAGAGCTTCTCCGTGAGGAATATCAACTACCAGAGTCTCTACAAGCGGTCTTCTCTCAATCAGCCAAAGACATCATCAAAGCATCTCTCGAATCGCTCAGATCTAGAAATGGCAAACCATATGGCGCTGCTGCCGCGGTCGACGAGTTGCAAAACCATTGCAAGACTCTGCTTGCTAAGGACCAGGAGACACAAGATATTATCGCAACTTTCGTTGTTGAGGACCTACCAGAGTTTTTGTCCTCGCCTTCGCAGAGGCAGTTTGTTTCCCTCCTATATCATTTCCAGGCCGATTCTCGTTTCGCCGAGGCATGGAACAAAGCTGCAAACGCTCTCGGTAACAGCCCAGACTCTGAAGAAAAGTTAAACGCTTTCCGCAATTTGTTGGCTACGCCCAGAGCCATACCTGCTGCAGAGCTTGCTGCTCAGAATGGTGACATCCAAGCCTTCCTGCAGCGCCAGTTCAAGTCCAGTCTAGAGACTGGAGAGCAATGGAGCTTTGTTTCGGGAATTCTCAAGGGTACACCGAGCGTAGCTTCAACAGAAACTGTTGACAGCATGCTAGCAGATCTCACTGCCTCGCTCTCCATTTCGGACAAGGCAGGGTCTGCTCTGGACGGTTTGCAAGAGATCTCGAGAAGCAACAAGACTCTTGTTAAGGAGCACATCAAGAAGCCAAATGGTTCCCAGCTTCTTCCCAATCTTCTGCTTTTGGAGGAATCTAGTGATGAATCTTTGGCTGCCAAAGCCTCTAGCATCAGCAAAAGTATCGTCACCGAGGCAGACAAGGCCGGTTCTCAGACCATACTCTTTGACGTTGTGCATCAGAGTCTGAGAGATGTGTCGTCAGGTTCACTACCAATGCCGCAAGTTCTTGACATGGCTGCCAATCTTATCAAGGATAGTGACCTTGATCAGAAGAAGCAGGAAGTTGCACAGCAAGCTCTACCTGATTTAGAGTCTTGGAAAGCTGCAATCGCACCATTTATCGGAGCCGCACCTTCCATCGCGCTTGCCATCACTAACATTCTGGGTGGCGCGACCTACCTGGTGGACCCTGAATCCAAGTCTGATTCTCCTAGGATCCTGAGAGATGCTGATGGCTTGTCACAAGCATTGAGATTTGCCATGTACACATCGAGGGTGTTCACTAACAATACTCTGCTGCAAGCACTCAAACCTGAGACGCAAACGGAGCTGTTCCAGCTCTTCTACATCACCCATATTCTTCTGACAGAAAGCATTTCTCTGACGGCACAAGGAGGCCTTGCTTCGCCCAACCTAGAGACCGAGGCTGAGGTTGTTGAATTCGTAAACGAAGCCAACAGGCTTGTTGGGGACTGCTTCCAGCAATACGAAGACGCATCGTCGTCCTACGCATTTGTTGGTAGAGCTCTTGACAACTTCTTTGAGAACTCTAAGGGCAGCAGTACATCTGCGTACTATCACGCTCAAGCACTGAGCCACGCACTTGGCGATCTCGAGTCCGTTCATGGTGGTGGCCATGCCAAAGTTCAAGAATACGAAGACAAGACATTGCAGCTTTACAAGGCCAAGGATGTTGTACCCTTCACCGCTTGCGCCGGTGGTCTCAGAGAAGCGTTGTCCGATAGCAAGAAACTCGACAGGCAGACTAACGAACTGGTTGCCGATCTCACTGGCTTGGACGCTACGCAGTCTCCCGAAAAGTCCATCACACAACTTGTTATGCTGAATGCTTTGTTTCCTGAGAGCAAGCAAGCTGACAGCATTGTTGCTAAGCAGCGTCTCATCTTCTTGATGAAGCATATTCTACCTTGGCTCGAGAATGATGAGGTCGTCACTCCTATCAAGGCTGAGACTTGCAAGACTTTGCTTTTCGTCCTTCCTGGCGTCAGCGATATTTACGGTGAACACTGGTCACAGATTCTGGCATTCCTGATCCATACATGGGAGTTGGGCTTCGTTCGTGATGAAGTTGCTGATGAGAGTCGCATGGCTTTAGTTTACACCACTCTTCAACTTTCCTCTACTCTCCGCACCCTCAAAGCAAGCGAGGAGCCGAACGACGATCTTGTTGATGCTTGGAAGGAGAGCTCTGAAGTGCTTTATATAGGCTTGATGAACCTTGTTAGACAAGGCCAAGGTCAATCTGATGAGCATCATGAACCTTTGAAAGCACTCTTCCAGTCGTTAGGCAGCGAGGTCGCAAAGTGGTCTACTGGCGAGGTTGAGGACGAGGCAGAGCTATACCCTCTTCTTTACACACCATCAAAGGCTTTACAGAAGACTGCCTTTGACATCCTACACCGTGTCATTCCGGCAGCACAAGAGCAAGTGTCTTTCGATGCAGCACTCGAAAAGAAGGCAGCCAAGTTGCCCGAGGAGCTGTTGTCCTTGTTGCTCGCTCCTCCTACCTTGGACAGCCTCGCGGACGCATCTTTCCGTACAGGTATTCCTCACGAGTTGCAAGCATACCTGTACAGCTGGCAACTCGTCTTTGATCACTTCGCCAACTCCAGTTATCAGGTCAAGTCTGACTATGTCGAGGCCCTGCGTGAAGGCGAATATCTGGGTCACCTGCTGGAACTGACATGGGAGCTCTTGGGTCATGTCCGTGGCCGTCCTGTCGATGTATCAAAGTATGACATCCGCCGATTTGACTACCTTGACCAACAGGGTGACCTCGAAGGTTTGAGCGCTGACAAACGTATGCACTGGCTACTGGCTCACCTATACTACCAATCCCTGATGCACGTACCATCGCTTACGAAAACGCAATTCCTGGCCATTAAGTCACGACAAACCGGTCTGGCCGTCGAGAGCTGGACTGCCAAATACATAGCCCCACTGATCGTCTCCGCATCCCTAGACTCTGTATCACAATGGGCAGACGCCGTAAAGGACGACCCCGAATACGAAGGCTGGAGCACCAAAGTCTCGCCCCGCAGCCGCGAGGTCCACTTTTCGTATCTCGTCGACGAGCAAACAATGTCCATCGTCATCCGCCTGCCCGAGACCTATCCTCTGGCCTCGGCCCGGGTTGAAGGTCTCAACCGCGTTGCTGCCGACGAGCGCAAGTGGCAATCCTGGCTGCGTAACTGCCAGGGCGTGATCCAATTCAGCAATGGTAATCTGATCGATGGCCTCACCACTTGGAAACGTAACGTCACCGGCGCGCTCAAAGGACAATCTGAGTGTGCTATCTGCTACAGCATTATTTCTGGTGACAGGCAGTTGCCAAGTAAGCGGTGCAGCACTTGCAAGAATCTGTTCCACAGTTCATGCTTGTTCAAGTGGTTCAAGACGAGTAACGCGAGTACGTGTCCGCTCTGCAGAAACCCTTTCAACTATGGTTAAAGTGATGGTCGCGATGATAGTTCAGCGAGTACAGGAAGGAGGGCATTTTTGTATATAGAGATAATGGTGTATTCTTCCTGCTTGAGTCCTTAGGGGCGGAAGCTATCGAAGGTGTGACTACCGTTCTGGGCAAGTTTACAGAATTCGATGTTGTCTCTTTGCGCAAGGGGAGGTAGTGGTTATAAGTTGAGAACGGTGTATTGCTGTGATGATCATTGTTGTCAACGCAAGCGAGCTAGTACACGGCATGCCCATCGCTCCTTCCAACGTCAGACACCAGACCGAAACACAAACTTACTTTCGTGTTCGAGGTTCGCGCTTTCCGAATCTCAGTGTCAACACTGGAAAGGTTCCGTTACAGATTCACAAAAGACTCGGATAAATAGCCGCGGAATACACCAGAATCCCGCCAACGATCGCTGGTCCCAATATGGCTAGAAAGAACGAAGCAAAGCTATCTCGGACTGACCCTAAGAATACCAAAACGAATGCGCAGCCACTCCGGCGATCAAGCCGCAAGCGCAAAGCAATAGGAGAGCCTCTAACCGCCTCGAACACCAAGTCGAGTGTTTCATCGGCTTACAAACCTCGTCCCAACACAAAGAAGCCAAAGACCACGCATTCATCTCCTCGTCAAGCAACCAAAGCCAAACCAGATAGCCAAGAGACGCAAAAAGATACCAAAATTGAGCATTTCACCATTCCTTTTAATGCCAAAGAAATCATCTGCGAACGACGAGGCGTAGGGCACGACACCTTGTCTCTTGTGTTTACCCACGGAGCCGGGGGCGGCATCACTACACCCGCAATTGCAGAATTCGCAGATGGGTTTGGAGAGCTCTCTGGTATTGTCACGTATCAAGGAACCATGAACCTTGCTTCTCGCGTCAAAGCCTTCGATGCAGTACTCTCACACGAAGCCTTCTCAACAGCATTGGGCGGAAGAAGTATGGGTGCCCGCGCCGCCTGTTTGGCAGCAACCCCACAAACAACTTCACTAGTATTGGTCAGTTTTCCTCTGGTCGGGGGCAAGAACAACGACAGTCGCGAAAACACCATCCTGGATATAGTGAAGGATGTACAGGTGCTGTTTATCATCGGGGACAGTGACAAAATGTGCGAGCTTGAGCATTTGCGAAGGGTTATCGGCGAGGCCAAGGCGCAATGCTGGGTTGCTGTTGTCGAGGGCGCCGATCATGGTATGAGTTGGAAGTGGAAGGACTCTATATCTGCTATGCGGCGGAGAACGGGGGTGCTTGCTGCTGAGTGGCTCAAGGCGAGGGAAAGTGGGAAGCGAGAGTGTCGGGTCTGGTGGGATGGTGAGGATAGGGAGGTGAAGTGCAGTGGTTGGGTGGCAGAACGGTCTGGTTGAACCCCAGCTGATCGTCGAGATGTTCCTCTGCATCGAAATCACTGATTTGCCTAATACCATGTTCTCTTGCTTCTTCTCTTCGTGCCGCTTGAGTTCTAGAACGTGTTATATAGATACGTAATATTTTATGACTTAAAACAATGTCTGGAGAGATATATCATCCTGGAGCTACCGCTATGGTTACTTACCTGATTCGGTGAACACCATGCCTCGTTATGGTAAGCTGTAGCACTAGTTACCGGCGAGGGAGAGATGGTGAGTCCCTTCAGCACAGAAAGATGTCAACATTGACCATTTGTTCTTCAGTCAGGCTCAGATTGAAATACGAAGTTGATCATAGAGGATCCAAGGCCTAGCTACTGCTCAACAACAACTCAATGAATGCCCCTCCAAGCATTAGTCTAAGAGATAGCATATTAAATAATGGTCCAACCAGGTGGAAAGTAGTGTAGTGACGGGAATGGCCGACTAAACGTGGTATATGGTATCAAGTTGAATGTCGAGAGTATGACCCTGGTTCAGAGTCTCTATGCTAAAAAGACTATCGTCGTTGTGCACACATGAAAGTCGTCCTCTTCTTCGATACTGAGTTCTTCTTGCATTAAGCGCACGACGTGACCGACTACCTTCTAGCTAGTCAGGCATAGCTCACTCTTCTCGCCATCTGATAGACCAGTCTCCCTTAGCGTAAGACGGTTCGACAACAGCTCCGTGCATGACAGCCTCACACATCCTTCTTCCTTCCTGCTTGACTTCTCCATCCTCATCATCCTTTCCTTTCTTTCCCTTCTTGCCCTCTCCGGTAAGCACTCTGCTGCTTTCAAGACCAAAGACCACAGCTCTTCTGGCGGCACACTTGACCATCTCCTTCTCCTCTGCTCTTCTCTGTCCATCTCTTCGTTTCTGCAGCATCTCGGGAGTTTCGTTGATTCGCTCTGCCCAGCCCTTCTCTCCACCCACGGAGCCATTGACATCGGACTCTGACTGTGGAGGTCGAACGCGGCCCTTGATTTTCACCACGTCGGCATCTGCATCGCCCTCGAGAGCCTCAGCCAGAGGTACGCCTCTGTTATCCAGGATTCTGGCACCGCCACTCTCGATGGCATCTTCATCTGCAGAAACTGTCTCTGCGGTTCCGGTATCGGTGTCAGAGTCCTGCATATCAACGCTTTTCCAGACATCGTCATCGGCAACGCCTCGCCTGGCCCTGTTCTTTTTGCGTCCAAAGGTCTTTTCCGGATCTTCGCGAGAACCATAGATCAAGATCTCTACCTCGCTACATGATACAAGGATCCTCGGATCGCCTTTGACCTTTTGCTGTCTCTTCTTGCTGTTGCTTTTGCCATAGTCATACTTGTCGTGTGGCTTTTCGCCAATGTCTTGGTTGGATGTAACTTTAGAGATTTCTTCGCCGGGTGCTGATGAGTCCTCTTGCACGGCGGCGAATTTGGAAGCATCTTGGCCGTCGAGGAGGGCGGCAAAGGCGGCTTCGATGCGTTTGTCTGCTGGTCGTAGTTTGTGTCTTTTGCAGCGATCTGAGCAGAATTTCACTTCTGTGGCTGCTGATTTTGCCGAATTGGATTTTCTGGAGCCTGGAAGGTTTGATCAGTCTTGATCCTGTGGTTTGGATGTGTATTTGAGTCTGGGTTGATGGGGAGAGTAATCTGGTCTGATCTTGTATTACATTGCCCTGACATTGTGGGGACCATGATACCATCGAATTCTCTCCCAGTCCATGGATTTTGCAACCGGCATAGAAGCAAAGCAACTTACCAATAACTCTGCCACAAGTATGGCAATAGCGTACCTGGTCCGAGGTCAAGTACAGCGGCGGGGGAGTAGCCGCATTCTTCTTTGGCCGTGACCCTGGATGCCGGTTAGTATCAACATGCTTCTTGCGATGTAAGGTGCAGAAGACATACATGAGTCCATCCACGACATGATGAATGAGTGATTGGAATATGTTGATGCTCGTAAATGTGCTGATGGAATTGTGAGATGTGTTTGGAAGTGGTCGAGGTCTTGGAATCACCCACGTCACTGACGCTTCGCTCGCTTCCGAAAAGAAGCAAGACGAGCCGATCACCACACGCGACGTGCGACTACCACGATTGTGCCTTTGGAAATGGGTATCATTATTTACTTCTACCAATGCATCATCTCTACAAACTATGCGATATATGCCAAACGCTTGATGATATGCATCAGATTCCAAACTCCTCTTCAATGTCGTCAGGGTCTACAGTATCCACGAATGCTCGCCTGACGAACGTGTACCATGGTTTGTTATCCTGGGGTGACTTCTTCTTTTTCTTTTTGTCACTCTTCTTCTTGTGCTTCTTTTTGGTCATGTCGATATCACCTTGGTCTTCATCATCATCGAGAGTTTCATCTGCTTCGATCTCTTCGACATCTGTATCTGACATCTGCACGTCGCTCTTTCTAGGCCTGACTCCAGCGATACGCTGTGCCAGACGGAGGTAGCTTCTTGTTGTGAGGTCATCCAATTGATAGACTTTGTCGCTGCGAGTGTCGTACAAAACTTCGTAGGTAAAGTTCGTTGGGTGAGGGTTACGATCGTCATTAGAGGGCTTCTTGCCGGCATGCTTGCCATCTTTCGATGTCTGTTGCTCTGTATCGTCCTCGAAGTGATCGTTGTTGATGCGCGTCAGATTGGCGTAGTATTGAACAAAGCCCAGAAGAGTCAGCGACTGCGGCGAGTATGCGGGTCCAGGAGGGGCGGATCTCGAAGGCGGCTTGGGCACGGTGAACCTATGCTTCTTGGGCTTCTTCGTCTTCTTTTTCTTACGCTCAGCTTCCAACTCTTCATCTTCGACTGTTGCATCTTGCTCGAGGTTCTGTTCGTCGAACTGCTCATCCGTTGCCTCCGTCGCAAAGAGATCAAAGATGTTCTCGTTGGCAAGAGGTAACTTTTTGTCCAGTCCAGTGATGTTGTACTCATAGACACGGATGGTAGGGAAGTAGTTGGGCACAACACTTGGTGAAACGTGGGAGATGCTGAATCTCTCAGCGTAACGGCCTCCAATCTCGGCGTCATAATCGTCTGGATCGTGTGGCTTCTTTCCCTTGTGTTTCTTACCCTTCTTGGAGGCTTCCGCGTCCTTGTGTGCTTGAGGTTTCGGTAATTTGGTCCAGCTCCTTCTCAGATCCTTGAGGTAGTTAGTGGCAGATTGGATGCCAAACTTTTGTTCGGCGGCTGCGACCATTCCTCTCTTGTTGTAGTTGCTGATGACTTCATAGCCATCAACAACGCTATCGTCTACTTCCTCGAAGTCCTGCACAATAAAGTGGTCGGTATTCATGTGGCCGTAGAGTGTAGCGGCTATGACATCTCTGTACTGGTGCATCCACAGGGTGTATTTCTGCCAGCAGGTCTCGTCCCAGTTGCTCTTGTTGGCGGTGCGAGCAGGAGGAACGTGGCCAGTGATGATTGCCTTCATGTTGCGGTCGCGCAAGTATTGTAGCTGGATACGCAGCCAGTCAAGTTGACGATATCCAGGCTCTGATTTGGCGGCGCATCCATCGACGGCCGAGTTGGAGTTGAAAAAGTAGCTTGGGCACCATGTTAGAGCGGAGCAGAAACGAGTAGGCACGAAAATGGACATACAGAGAATTGAGCGAGACAATTGCAAGATGGTTAGGGATGGCCTCGACGTAGAACCAGCCGCCCTGGTCGAAAGAGTGTTTTTGCACCTCGGGGATAAAATTGCGCCATATGTCAAGGTAACGGCGTGTCCAGATGTTCGGACCTCTTTCGAAGATGTTGTGCGGCAGAATGTCGTTGTTGCCAAAGGTAGGAATGACAGGTATGACGAGGTCGTTGGTCGGATACTCGTCGGGCTCGTCTTGGTTCTTTCCAAAGACTTCGTAGAACTTGTTCACAAGCAGTTGATTGAGCTGAGTGACTTGTTGTACGTTTCTCGGTATCTTCTCGTCGTTGTCATGGCGCGCTGAATCGCCGGTCCAGATAACAAAGTCGATCGAGTCCTTGAGCTCGTCGCGAATCCAGTCGAAGGTGGCATTAATGAGCGAGATGGGCGAGTCGCAGTCGGAAGTCTCGGCACCATAGTAGCCGGCAGGGCCGTGGCCTCTATGACATGCGCCGGTCTCGTCGACAGATGAGTAGACCTTGTAGAAGGGGTCTGGATGAAAGTCTGCAGCATGGTAAGAGATCAGTCGGTGAGATGCCGAGTGGAGCATGTATATTAACACTCACCCGTCACCTGCAAGAAGCGGCCGTGCAACTGCCGTCTTTTCGCGATTGACGCGCCATTGTCGAGCAGAGGCTCTTGTGATGCGCTGACAGGCTCGAGAAGTGCGAGAAGCAGCGCCGACACGGCCGAAGCACGCCAGCAGAACATCATGTATGCCAATCGTCTTGCGGGCCTCACATGCAGAAGATCAACCGACCAAGTCCTCGATCTCCAGATGTGACAATTGAAATTGCTGGCTGCAACGGGCGCCGTCGACGTCACCTCAACCGTGCAAAAAGCTGGGGTAGAGATGGGCAGGGTCACAGAGGATGGAAATCATACAGCCTCGTGCTCGAATGCCCTTTTTGTTGCGAGGCAAAAGGTTTTGTCCTGTCTCCAAAAGGTGGAGAGAACGGTGCTTGTATGCTGGCAACGGAGGCAGTCATTTTCGTGATACGTGATCTATTCTCTAGCCCATCAAGGTACTGTCGACAACCTCCACCCAATCAGACGACGAAGCCTGCCCACGAGACTCCGCAAGTCATGAAATCTATTCATCATGCGTCTGACTGCTTGTCCTCATGACACAACCTCAGAGGTCTGCTGTTCTGTCCTCGCTCTCCCTGATCCACTTATCAAGCTGCTGCCTGTTGCGTACACGAAGTCCGACTTTGAAAGGCTTCGGTTCCATCTGCGAGACTGTCAGTTTTCATGATCAAAATCGACGAAGGGGCACGCTTACGGTAAGACTAGTGGGAAGAGCGTTTGCGCCCATTGCATCGAGAATGGGCTTGTCTCTAGCATCTCTTGGTGCCACAAATTGGAATGCTGTGATGAGCCTCAAGAATGCGGTATACAGCTCACGGTTACCCAAATGACTGCCTGCACACATTCGGCTGCCTGCTCCGTAACCAAAGTGTTCAATGCCCGACATTTCCTTGTCCAGGTATCGTTCAGGCTCAAACTTGAGCGGGTCCTTGAAATGCGACTCGTCGTAGTTGGCTGCGTACGCGTTCATGTAGAATGTAGTGCCAGAAGGAATCACGGCACCTTGCCATTCGATATCCTTGATGCTTACTCGCGGCAAGCAGATCGGGATGACCGACCAGAAACGCAGAGTCTCCTTGACAAGAGCTGTGACGTACGGGACCTTTTCTTCGCTCAGGCATTTTTCCCAAGCATCGCCATCCGGATAAACCTTGTTGATCTCATCAAGAGCTGTTTGCTGGATTTTCTGGCCATGCTCGGACGACAGATATGCCAAACACATGACTAGGTTGCCTGGAACAGTGTCCAGACCTGCGCTCACCATAGTGAGGCAGATGGACATGATCTCGGCATCGTTCAGTTTCGCCTCCGGATCCTTGAGGATGTTGCCAGTAATACATGGTCTGTCGGTGCCAGCCTGGATCTTCTCCTTTAGCATATTTAGCAACTTGGTCATGTAGGCTGTTCTACGTTTCTTGTACTCGAGTGGCTTCAGGTTGTTCGATGGCCACAATCGCATTAGCGGGATGTAATCTTGCCAGTTGTTGGATGTGGATCTGAAGTTACTGATCTCGCGCTCCACATGGGTAATCTCTTTCAGCATCTCATTGTCGATGCTGCCTTCGATCTTGATGCCATAGTTGAGAGTAAGACTCGTGCTCAAGGCGTATCGCTGGAAGTAAGGATTGGGGTCAACGTCGATAGTGCCGTCCTTGGAATCTGCAAGCATTTCCTTGATGGATCTTGTGGCTTCAAAGTCGATGAATGGCATGTAGCTTTGCACTGCTGGACGATTGAGAGCCGTTGCTGCTGCCTTTCTTCGCTCCTTGCAGCTGGGATCCCACGGAGAGGTGCCAATGGTGAATCCACTAGACGACGAGACCACAGTATGGAAAGTGTGTAGGGTAGGTCGAGAGATCAATGCTGACTGGTTTGTGACCCAAAGGTGCTTGACCGAGTCGAATGTGTTGGCGAACACGATACGCTGTTACGAGTTTTAGCATGCTTTCGTCTGTGCACTTCACGTCCAATGTACTTACTTTGTTACCAAGACGAGTTTGGAACACGGGTCCATACTTCTTCGCCCACTTCTGAGCAACGAGAGCATGATCAGTACCCAACTGGAGCAGATTGCCAAAGAGAGGGACGCCAGGAATCTCGGGTAGGTTCTTAATTTTTGGGATATCAGACGAGTTAAGGTATCGAACAACAAAAAACATGACAAGAGCAGCCACACCAAGGATTATCGGCGAGGCCATGTTGAAGAGTAGGAAGGGATATCAATGCTAGAAAATTGCTTGGAACGAATGAGACCAACTTTTGGCTGCTTCTTACCAAGTCTTATACTCTAACTGGCTCAGCAGAGACCAAGCTCTCCACGCCCCGCTCTCTCCCTGTGGAACGTCAAAAGCCAGTTGTCTTGTGGTCACTAGCCTCTTGTCGTAGCCAAAACCATCCGCGGCGGTTGTGTTCCCCGCCTTTGTCCTGGTATGGGACTAAGGTGCTTCGGATGTCGAGCCGCTGTGCGGAACATGTCCGCACGCAAGCTTCCGCACGACATCCTAGGTTCGTTACGTACTGGATATGCAAGAACACAGCGAGCTTTGCTTCCGTACTGCGATCAAAAAGAAGTTCTCGATTCTGTGTCCTGTTTCGGCCAGGAAATCGATCTTCTGAAGAATCGGCGCGAATGCTGAACAAAGACCATGCATATGACTCAAAGCAGAAGCCTTATGATCAAAGACTCTCCATGAGTGGCATAAGCACATGATATCAAGTTTGCTTGCAAATAGTTATTCGCTGGAGAACAGACAGATATCTACATCTACGACAAGTTTCATGTGTGCTTCGATAAGAGGTCGATGAACCCCCCAGCAGTAGTGTAACAAGATCAGGAACTTGATGATATACACGCACAAGTTTCCTGTCGTTCATTCCTGAGCTGACAACTACGCTATTATACTCGGATAGCTAGGTCTTGACAGCGGGGACAATCTTGCCCTTACAGTCTCCGAAGCCAATTCTGGAACCATCTTCACCCACGCAGACTCCGCTGATGGTGACTTCGTCACCGTCCTCTAGAAAGACGCGCTGCTCGCCGCCTTCCAGCTTGATGACTGTTTTGCTATTTCTGTTTTGCTCCAGAAGACTACCGCGCTCAGATGCTTCCTGCCCTGAGATGGTACCAGACCCGAGCATGTCTCCAACACGCATAGGACAACCAGTGATGGAATGGTGAGTCAGCATCTGGTTAAAAGAAAACAACAGATTCTTTCCCGATGTGCGAGAGATTGTAGTGGTGGCACCCGAAGAAGCTGAGAACATATGTGGTTAGCATGCTGGTCGATTCCATAGTCTAGGTATTCTCTTACTTTTGAGGACAACTTCCAGCTTGATGTCGTACACATTCTTCTTATTTTTCTCTCTGAGATAGTCTAGAACTTCCACGTCACTGTCCAGGCCGGTAGTTCGATAAGGTTCGAGCGCATCACTCAAGACAACCCAAGGGCTGATAGAGGATGCAAAGTTCTTTGAAGTAAAGGGCCCCAGAGGCACATATTCCCAGGCCTGGATATCACGAGCAGACCAATCGTTGAGCAGAACGACACCAAAGATGTAATCTTCAGCCTCATCTATGGGGATTGGCTCACCCATGTTGTTGTTCTTGCATATGAAGGCACCCAGCTCGAGCTCCATATCAAGTTTTCTGCAAGCAGAAAGTATGGGCTTCTTAATCTCGGCCGTAGGGTCCTCTAGTATTTGTCCAAGGGGCCGACGGACGGAAGTTCCGGATACGACGATACTCGAGGCTCTCCCGTGATATCCTACTGGGAGATGTTTGTAGTTCGGCTGTAGAGCATTCGCTGATCCACGGAAAAGCTCGCCTACAGTAAAGGCATGATTCAAGCCAGCGTAAAAGTCGGTGTAATCTCCTATCTGCATAGGCACATGATTCTGAACATCTTTCAGAGGAACAAGACAAGCTTCCTGAACTGATGTGTTGTTCTTCAGGACGTCTGGGAAGGGGGTCGATTCCAAGAAGATTGATTGGAGGTATTTTCTGACGGCTGTGTGCATTGGTCTCCCCAGTCCGGCAAATGCATTCAAGGTGGTATCAGAAAAGACATGTTGGTGTGGTTGGATCAAAGACAGAGCCGAGAAGCCATTGTGAGAAGCGAAGAGGTCAAGATCTAGAGCATACTCTCCGATAGCGATTGCAGGTCGGGGTGTAGGTCTGTTTTGAGTACTGATGATGCCAAATGGGATGTTTGCCAATGA
The DNA here is from genome assembly GCA_026538705.1 of Aureobasidium sp. GC_Fusr_1. Lineage (NCBI taxonomy): Eukaryota > Fungi > Ascomycota > Dothideomycetes > Dothideales > Saccotheciaceae > Aureobasidium > Aureobasidium sp. GC_Fusr_1. The sequence goes on along the minus strand of JALPCE010000071.1, from coordinate 17,473 downwards.
GAAGTGGCAGTCAGCGGCAATGGAAAGCCAGCTCTTGAGAGACATAATGATAGAAGTGACAATATGAAAATGCAAGACCAGGATGAGTCTTCAAGAATGTCTGCGACAGTGTCTTTCTGGCTGAATCGTGTGCGTAGAACAGTTGACGCAAGTCTGTGGTGGTAATGGTGCGGAAACCTTCCGTTATTCTGTAGCTCCAGAGATTATTCTCGTGTCCAAAAGTCGTGATAAACAGCTACCCCTCACAACAGCGCGCCGGTTCCGTGTGGGACCAAACGATCATGTCGTAGCTCCCGATGCGCCGCGCATTACAATATATTATCACTGGATAGTGTTCAATGTCATGCTAGACATTACTCGAGTACTTGACTCAACTTCCCACACAGCACTTGAGCCGACCACAGTACATCAGTCTTCAATATGCCAACCACGCAATTCAACGTCAAAGAAAAGTATCGCTACCAGAATGGCTTTGGTAGCTATCATGAGTAAGATACTCTTGCTCACGTTGACGTGCATGGGGCATGACGCTGATTCCTTCAGGTCCGAAGCAGTAGAGGGTGCGTTGCCCGTAGGAACAAACTCGCCCCAAAAGCCACCGTATGGACTCTACGCCGAGAAGCTGTCAGGAACAGCATTTACTGCTCCAAGGCATGAGAATCAGCAGACTTGGCTGTACAGGATACTGCCAGCATCGGCCCATTCGAACTTCGAACCACGAGAACACGCGACATTCAACACAAACCCAGAGAATCAACCAGGACAGAAGATCCACCAGATCCCTAACCAGCTCAGATGGGACCCCTTCGACCTCGACGAAACGGTGGACTGGATCCACGGTCTTCATTTGGTCGCGGGAGCTGGTGACCCGAGCATGAAAACAGGCGTTGGAATCTACATATTTGCAGCTGGAAAGAACATGGATGCTCATGAAGCCTTCTACAGCGCAGACGGCGACTTCTTGATCGTCCCTCAGCATGGCGTGCTGGACATCAGAACCGAACTCGGAAGGCTACTCGTACGACCAAATGAGATTTGCGTCATTCCAAGAGGTATTAGATACCGTGTTGAACTCCCAGAGGGTCCAGTTCGAGGTTACATCCTTGAGCTCTACCAAGGACACTTCCAACTGCCAGAACTTGGACCAATCGGATCCAACAGTCTGGCTAATGCGCGAGACTTCCAAGCACCCGTGGCCGACTTTGACGAAGACACGGATTCGCAATGGACATTGATGGCCAAATTTGCTGGTCACCTGTTTGCTGCTAAGCAGAGCCACACACCTTTCGACGTAGTGGCATGGCATGGCCTATATTATCCCTACAAGTATGACTTGGGTCGTTTCAACACCATTGGTTCGATCAGCTTCGATCATCCCGATCCGTCGATATTTACAGTGCTCACGGCACAGAGTGATCATCCTGGTACAGCGGTGGCGGACTTCGTCATCTTCCCTCCTCGATGGTTGGTGCAAGAGGTAAACAGCACGAGCAGAATCAATGCGGGTTCCATGGCTAACACGACACAGGACACATTCAGACCACCTTGGTACCACCGCAATACGATGAGCGAGTTCATGGGCTTGATCCACGGACAGTACGATGCGAAAACAGGAGGCGGTTTCCAGCCAGCAGGAGCATCACTCCACAATGTCATGTCAGCTCATGGACCAGACGCCAGCACGCACGAGAAGGCGTCGAACGCGGATTTGAAGCCCATGAAGGTAGGAGAAGGGTCAATGGCGTTCATGTTTGAAAGTTGCTTCATGGTCGGTGTGACCGAGTGGGGACTCAAGAAGTGTGCTAAGGTGCAGGAGGACTATAACGAGGAGAGTTGGACACCACTCAAACCACACTTCAAACGACCGCAGAAGGAAGTAGGAGAGATCAAGAATGGAGGCGACAGTGAGGAAGGAGCGATTGGGAGCACGAAGCAGGTTCCACACTGGACGTGATGGGCGGAATAGGTCTGATAGTGCGTCGCAATGCAACGGTCAAAGCAGCCAAGCTTGCATGTTGTCGGAAGTTTGTGAGGAATGTTCGACGGCGGGCATGCGAGGAAACAGCAGCGAGCAGTGACGGTGCCAAGCGTCCAAGCTTTCGAGGCTCCCGCCTGGGTGTGGAGAGGCTGTGATGCTTCTCCAACATTTGATGATAAAAGAAAGCACCTGTCCCACGCGCAATCCGCCCATTTTCACCTCTCATCACTCGACAGCCCCCTGAACACCCCTGACGCCTCGTCGCCATCACTTCCAACAGCTTCCAGTACCATCCTCCACCTGTCACCGCTTCCGGCCAGCACAGCCCGGCTTTCAGCCCGCATCACCAAACGAGAAGCAACCAAGACGACGCGCCATGCTCGTGGCCTAAACCGCTCCATCACCAATGCGCATCATCACTCCCGAGAACCTGCACTACCCCATCACCGTCACGAGGCTGCTACGCAAGCCCCAAGACCAGATCGACTACAATGCGCCCCTGTTCACCTACCAGTACAAGACCAAAGTCCTCGAGGGCGATGAGGAGACGCGCGAGGACAAGCTGGTCGAGCGCATGTGGCCCTCGACCTTCGAGAGTACTGCAGAAGGCACCTTGACCGAATGGCACATCTCCCAAGGACGCGTCATAAGCAGACCTGGGTGAGCGACCCATTCCCATCTGACCCACATCTGATCTAATCCCCCTGCAGTGTGCCCATCGCCGACGTCGAAGAAGCTTGCAAACACGAGGTGCAGTTCGGAAACCTCTGCGCCGACTGTGGCAAGGACATGACGACCGTCACGTACAACACAGTCACACGCGACACGGCCCGAGCTACCGTCAATGCCGTCCATGGCCACACGTCGCTACTCGTCTCGCGTGCAGAGGCCTCCAAGTCGGACGAAGAAGCAAAGCGCCGCCTCTTGTCATCGCGCAAACTCTCGCTTGTCGTCGATCTCGATCAGACCATCATACAGGCCACTGTCGATCCCACTGTCGCAGAATGGCAGAAGGACCCCCAGAACCCCAACTACCCCGCCATCAAGGACGTCCGCGCTTTCCAGCTTGTAGATGACGGTCCTGGTGCAAGAGGTTGTTGGTACTACATCAAGTTGCGCCCCGGCCTTCAGGAATTCCTGACCACCATATCAAAGTACTACGAGCTGCACATCTACACAATGGGCACTCGTACCTATGCTCAAAACATTGCCAAAATCGTGGATCCTGATCGCAAGATCTTCGCCGATCGCATCCTCAGCAGAGACGAAAGTGGAAGTCTGACTGTCAAAAACCTCAAGCGCCTCTTCCCTGTCGACACAAAAATGGTTGTCATCATCGACGACAGAGGCGACGTCTGGCATTGGTGCAACAACCTTGTCAAGGTCACTCCCTACGATTTCTTTGTTGGCATTGGTGATATCAACTCCAGTTTCCTTCCCAAGCGACCTGGCTTGGAGCCTAGGCCTTCAAAATCCGCTGCTCCAGATGCGCCGGCCCCTGCGCCGGATTCACAATCCCTCGCGAGCCCACCTGCCGACTCGACAGGGAACAAGATCTCTGCCATTGACCAGCTGGTATCCATGAGCGGTGGTAACGACCCTACCAAGCTAAAGGAACAGACATCAGAGATGGGAGAAGCCATCACCGCTCAACTCACCGACCGTCCTTTGCTACAGAAGCAGAAAATTCTGGATGCTGCAGATGACAGCAACGGTTCAAACGAGGCTCCCCTGGACAACGATGCAACAACTGTCCCCGACGCACCCGTAGACACACACAACAAATACCGCCATAACCTCCTACAAGACAGCGACACCGAGCTCGGCTATCTCCAGCGTAGTCTACAATCAGTGCACTCTGCTTTCTTTGAAGAGTATGACAGAAAGACTTCCGGGCCCAAAGATGGCCGCGTTGCCGAACTACGTGCTGGTCCTGATGTCAAGGCCACATCGGACAAACTCGACAGTCTTCCAGACGTAACAAGTATAATGGCAGCTATGAAGCTGAAGGTCCTGAAGGGCGTACATATCGTCTTTTCTGGAGTCATGCCGTTAGGAGTCCAAGTTCAGAAGTAAGTGCGACGAACGATTATTTAACATATGAAAGCTAACGTGCATAATAGTCACGATTTTGCAATCTGGGCAAAGAGCTTCGGAGCAATAGTGACCGAGAACATCACCAAGCGTACCTCTCATGTAATCTCTTCGCCGTTACGGAAGACGGCCAAAGTCCGACAAGCTGCGAAAAAAGCCGACAAGATCAAGATTGTGTCTCAAGATTGGCTGTTTGCCTGTTTGGTGCAATGGGAAAAGGTTGACGAAGCTCCTTTCCGCTTGCATCAGGATCTGGAGAACGAGCCAAACGAGCCAGTCACCAATGGCCAGGGTTCGCCTTTTGATGGTCCTGACCAGAACGCCCAGTTGTCGTCCTCTGATGAAGAGGCTGCTGTCACTGAAGAAGAGGATGCTGCCGAGACCGATGCTACCGGAAACGATACCGACGCACAAGAGCAGGCCGAACTCGAACGTTACATGCCCAGTCTGCCACGTGAAGCAAGCTCGATGGACACCTCTGCCGACTTGGCCGACTGGGATGCTGAGCTTGAGGAGTTCCTGGGCGACGAGCTCGACAGCGACAGCGAAGCAGGTAACAACCAGTCAGATACGGATGATACCGAATCACAACCCTCCAGTGCTAAGAAGAGAAAGAGAGGCGAGGAAGGGCAGTCTACAGACGACGAGAGCGACTCGAGCCAGATGGGTACCAGTAGACTCGAACGAAGGAAGAGGAAGGCGCTCGCCAGAACAACGAGTCTTGCTAGCGTCTCTGCAGTCGACGACGCATCGAGGGTCAAGGCCGAAGCCCAGACCAGTGCGCCTCAGCAAGACACTCCCGCAGGCACCAAAGTCGATATTGTTGACGAGGAAGAAGACGATCTTGAGGCTCAAATGGAAGCAGAAATGTTGAGACAAGCCGAAGAGGAAGGATACGCATGATTTGGGGTTCTCTCTTCTAGGGTTGCTCAAACACTATAGGCATAGCAAGGCGTTTTTGGCGAATATCCTGGAGATGCATAGGGGAAAGTAAAGGATTTGGCGCATGTAGGACTATCTCCTCAGCAGAATATCAGTCCGCGCGCACACGGTTATATGCCTATCCTATGATATGGTCAGTAGACGGGCTAAAAATCACAAGGTCTCACTCGATATTTGTCAGCTGTCGAAGTTCCCCCAAAGTAAAGGAAATTTTGTTTAGGTGTTTCAAACTGTCAAAGCAGTTGTTCATACTTTGCTTTATGGCCTTGGCTGTCATGTGTAAATCAATTGAAGCTGGCTTGTTGCTGGTATCAGAAATAAAATATAAGTAAGCTATCGTATAGCATTTCTGTGTTTGAGCCATGTCTCCCCTCGATTGCTTGTATTCGGTCCTAGTCAGCCGAAGTCTCAACATCCGTCAGTCAAGTCAATTCAATTCGGCCAGATCGGGATGGTCTCCAGCAAGATTGTCAGCAACAACTTGATCGTCTCCTCCATGGGTCTCATACCATGTCGTCATCCTCATCCTCGTCCATGTAGCTTGCGTAATCTCTGATCGGCATCTTTGGTCTTCTGCTCAGTTCATAATCCAGAACATCACTTCTGGGCTCGATGTACTGTCTTGGGGCCCAGCTGACTGGCACTGCAGTTGCTTCTTCTCTGCCGTCAGCGTTGAGCAGGGTTGAGCGGAGGAAGATGAGCTGGTTGTTGCTGTCTTGGCGACTGGGTATCTTGTCTGAGACGCCGAATGCGACAAGTTTCAGGCAGGGAATTGTGAAGGGGGCGTAGACGAATAGTTGGCTGGCCTGCCAACGAAGCATCTCGGTGTATAATGATTTCTCCAGATTGGCTTTGAGTGGTGAAGAGGTAGGGAATGTGCTTATGTGCAGAGTCACAAGACGAGGTAGTGAACGGATGCTGAACTGGTACGTGTCCCAAGAGGGGCTATTAGTCCTCAGGATACTCGAAGTAGGCCAGGCGCAGCTGGTTTGACGTAGTTTGGTGACACTCGAGCAGAGACGCTGAAAATCGTCGCTGGCCCAGACGAGCTCATCGATCATGTTTTCTGAAGCGTGTACGAGAAGTACTTCCAACGTCTTGCCATGTTTGATGATTCCGTTCACACTTGGCATGGATTTTACGCTTGTCAGATCGATGTATAGGTCCTCAATTCCCTCGACGAGACACAAGAAGTCGTCAACGGCTGTCAGAGCGTCGTTGTCCGAGTTGTCATTGTGCTGAATCTCTAGGCAGCGTAGTTTGCGAGGAAGATGGGCGCTCTTGCAGAGCAGCGACATCAGTGCATCTGCTCCGGAGCATTTGGCGATCCGCAATGCTTCGATTTGAGTGAAGTCGATGAAGCGGCCATATATTTCTGCGCAGTGTCGTAGACCGACATCTACCAGACGTAGAGAGCGGAGATGAGCAAAAGGTGGATTCGTGATCTTGTCGAACGGAAGGAGATGACGAAACATAGTCCTGTTTACCAGTCCCGGACCTGTGGGGCTGTCGTTGAGTTCTCTTATGGTATAATGAGTGGGGCCGTGAGCGAAGTTGGTGTGCACAATTAGTTCCGTCAAAGTCGATATCTTGGAGAGTAGAAACTGGCCAAGTTCCAGAGTTGGTAGGGAATCGGGATAAATGGCAAGCTTTTGACAGTTGTTGTAGAGATCTGCGTGCTCACTTGACTTGGCCTCAAGCTTCTCAACAGCGTCTACTCCATCGAGTCTGAATGCAGTAAGCCACTGCAGTCGCTTCTGGCGATCCAGGAGAATGAGAAAAGTTTCTTGATCGAAGGCAAGCCACGGAGACCACTCAAAGTCTTCAAGAACGTTCTCGGGCAAGAAGTCGATGAGCATACGAACGACGGTTTGGACACGCGAGTTGTCGGCTTCGGAAAGGTCGGCATGCTGGGGAGTGAATTGGATATTGAGGATTCTGATTTGCTTCAATCCGGCATTCCCAGGATGCAGCATAGCGCTTAATCTTAGATCTGATCGTTTACCAATCTCGAGGCTCACAGTATGGTAGAGCTCCTTGACGGCGACATCATAAAGTCGCTTCGATGTGCGGCAGAGCGCTTTTAGATCTGACGGTCGAGAGATCTTGGATCGGTCAGGACTTGTGTAATTTGGGAATTCGCAAACAATGGAGTTCGTCGTCGAACTATTCCGAAGACCGACTGGATAGGTTGTGTTTCTCGAGGACCGAGGCGCGCGCTTTGGTTGGGTCGGTGATCAGTTATTGCAGCCTTGTGTATGCAAGAGGCGCAGGCTGCATAGAGTCGATCAGCTCAGCGGTACTTTGCGTATGGAGACCGAGCGACCAACAACAACCACTCAATTTGAGTGAAGCAGCAAACAGTGAACCAAAGTTTACTCGCCGTGTCTTTAGTCAGTCGAAAACTAGCTATCGTGACAGCCCTGTACTTAGGCCAATTCTCACCTCTGAGCTCTCTATCTCATGGCTTAGAAGTGGCACGCTTCGGCATTTTATAGTTCCTTGAACTGGAACCACCATGAGCGCAATTGTGAACCCAGTGAGATCAAAGAATCGTTTTGACCTTTGGCCCACTTGGAATGCTTGACCAGCGTCGATGGCTTCCCTTTCGATTGCTACAGTCTTCCGACTGACCAAATGACCAAGCTGATCTCTCGTCTATATATCTTTGTGTTAGGAAGGTTGAGTCATTTCGATGAACTTGCTGTAAGAGACATGTCAATACTCGAGGGAATTTCAGATGGACAAGAGGATAGATTATGGTAGTAGGTTCCTCGGACGAATGTAGTAATTGTGCGAATTCTTTCCGCAACACGAGAGCTCGTCATGACGACAGATGGCTGAATGCTCCCTGCACAGGCTTCCCAGCTCTGAAAGTGGCAACCCTCCATAAGAGGAAACATCGAGGTATGCTCTCATTCAGGGCAGTGACAGAAACCGCCGTTGAACATGACGACCAACTTCCAGACATACCGGAACTGGTTCGAAGACACACTCAACCACGACTGGTATGAGCCATAACTGACCCAAGATCTGGAGTCATGGTTTGAGACCTGCGAGAAGAGTAGAAGGTATGGAGACAAAGAGGTCACCGATGATCGTCCCAAATACTCAAAATCGAACAGGTCCAGTGTGTGTCAGGTGGATACAGTGTTTGATTCAGTTAGAGCCAGCCCATTGGTAAGACAAAAAAGGGGGAGGCAAACAGCCCATCGCACGAGCGGATGCTGAGATTAGTCGGCTAGTCGTGAGGCCAGAGAAGGCCGCACCTGCGCAGACATTCATGTACTTATCTCACAACGTCTAGGCTTCAGCCTGAACTCCTGAATTGACGTCGAAGGTGTTGTACTGAGAATGGATACCCTTCTCCGAAAGTGCTGAACAAGGTAACCCCAGAGACGTAAATCTTTCAGGCAGCCAGATCGTAATTAGATAGCGTGAAGATCGGCCACTCCTCAATGGATAGGCGCCATTGCTGACAGTGGCTGTTCATAGGATTGTCCCCATGGGGACTCTCCTAGATGTGACAGTTGGAAATATACCAGAGAATGCGATGACAGCGTTTCTGATTGGCTGTGCTTCCGAGTGTTCCGAAGCTAGCTGGCTAGTGCAAGATCAGTGTGACCTTTGCTTGTTTCCTTGTGTGCTTTCTGTTCCTCTTTTCTTTCCTCTTGTACTCCAATTGAGATACCGCTAAGAGGTAAACTTGACTTGCTTGACATGTTGTGGTGTCGTTAATGTAGGGAGGCTTCAGAGGCAGAGCCAAGATTGCCGCCACGCCTTGAGTGTTTCATCGTCCGAGCATGCAGCACTCCTGTGGCTGGCAGGACTGTGCTGAGTCAAGGTGAGATTGGCCTATGGGGCCAGGCAGTTGGCGCTGTAGTTTCAGCCGTCATCTTCGAGGGGGAAATTAGATGTGGTGCAATCTCACAAACCTCACGTACTGGTCGTGTTCAACGGCACCAGAAACGGCCAACTACATGTCGCCAAACCATGCCATGCTCATCAAAGCCAAGTCACACTGCGCCTAAGTCAAACAACTGAGGTACAGGTTCTATTTTCATCTCCTGGTTCGTTTCGTTCGTCGTTGGCGTTCAAAATACCCCGGACAGCTGTGTTTGTCTCCCGGCACCTTCTTTTACATCCACTGTCCCTTGCATCCACGGTTACTTGAACCCTCTCAAATCCACGCAAACTCTCACGCGCATCTGATACCCACACTCTCTACCTTCGATTCTCCTACTACTAGTTTCATCATGCCTTCCTTCATCAAGACTGTTGCTGCCATTGCTGTGCTGGCCACTGCCGTGACCGCTCAGTCTGACACCACACCTGTTACAGGCAAGCTGGGCAATGCCACTGTTCAGAAGAACAACCCTGCCGGTGTCGCTTACATCGCCAGCCTCAGCCCCACCAGCAAGAGCAACATCTCGGGCAATGTGCTCGCTCTCACCAGCTCCGACATGGTCGGTGTCAACTTCCAGATCGCATTGACCGGTCTGCCCTCCGAGGGTGGTCCTTTCTGTATGTTTCAGATTCCGCGCCAACGTATATGCCTATTGCTAATCGAGCATCTCAGTGTACCACATCCACGACTACCCCGTCCCTGCCGATGGCAACTGTACTGCGACAGGCGCACATGTCGATCCGTTCGTGCGCGGAGAGGCTCCTCCCTGTGATGCTTCTTCCCCTGCTACCTGCCAGGTCGGCGATCTGTCCGGCAAGCACGGAAAGCCCACCAACATGACCTTCTCTGCCACGTAAGATGATGCTCACGTCAAGACTAGCAATTGACATATTACTGACACGAATGACAGCTACGTTGACCAGTACGTCTCGACCGTTCCAGGCGATGGCGCCTTCATGGGCAACCGCAGCATCGTGATCCACTTTGCCAACAAGACCCGCATTGCTTGCGCCAACTTCATGGACTACACCAACGGCACCGCCGGCGCCAACGTCTCGACCTCGACCAACGGATCCTCGGTTGCCTCTGGCTCCTCCACTCGCTCCGGCTCTTCCCAGACCGGCTCTGCTACAGGCAGCAGCGGTTCCAAGACTAGCGGTGCTGCCAGCTCGACCTCAAGCGCTGCTGTTAGCACTGGCGCCGCTTCTCAGATCATGGCCAACGGCGCTCTCGCTGCTGTCCTCGGTGGTATTGCTGTCTTTGCCCTCTAAGGGAGGATCGACTTCTTCGGACCAAATGGCGTTTTGAATGGCCTGCGTCTTTTTGTAATTCTAATTCCTCCTGAGCAACAGGCTCTTTAGCTACTTCTATGGCTTCTGTATTCGACGGCGTTTCTGGCTGATCGTTGAGCGAGAATGAAAATTGCTCCCTTCTTTCACTCCACCCATATTCTTGTCCCCGGCGTGCTTGAAGTCTGTTACGTATGACTCTCCAATCCTCACCCGATCTCACCAATCGTTCTAGCACAACCCTCCTTGTCTTCGCTACAACAGGCTCTTGGTATCTATATGTTTTTTCACCTGTAGCCATGCGCGTTTGCTTGCGTCAACTTTGACAGGCAGATAGCAGTATCGTGAGGCAAAGTGCCGCGCCAATGGTTTCCGGTGGAAAAAACCTAGTGCTTGATGGTGGTCAATGGTATAACCCACACGACAAGAACGACGTACTGTTTTATCGCATAACTCGACCGCTATGACCGGTTTCGACCTAGAAAAAACAGCATTATACTCGTCATACGGTCAGCTACCGGATTCAAATCATGTTTTTGCTTTTAGAGATGCTTAGGCGGATTTAAGAGAGACGATCAAAGTGTGCCACAGGATTTTGGTATGAGTATCTACTGAGCCTGTGTTTGGACGAAACCCCTGCCATTCTTTCTCTGCCAGCGTGTTTGTTGCTCTTCGTCTGGGTCTAGCTTCTATCTGAAGCGTCTAGTGAAAGACTCTGAGTCCTCAGGTAAACGCAATCGTGAATGACAATCTAGACAACTTTTTCTCGTTGCGGATATCCTCTTGAGATACTAATTTATGTTGGTCCGAGTCCCCATCAGCCACTCAACTGGGCAAGTCTATGTCTATCCTGACAGCCTGCTAAGATCAAACCGGCTTACTCTCAAGTCATCTATCGTCTGCGTATACTTGCACCAAGATCTTCAGCATATCACAGTCCGTGACACAGCGACTTCCGCCCATTGTTACCAGAGACCATTTGTATGTCTCAGCCTTGTGTGAGAGTCTCTTGAAAACGGTTGTGGGCTCTGACTTGGACTGATTAAAATGAACATGCGCACTTGTGCATCCGAGAGGTCTATCGAGACGAGTTCCTAAGACGGCTAGAGGCAGATTTACACGTGACCAGATGTTCATTTGCTTTACATCGACATCATAGAATCGCTGCTCTATTGCACATTTTCTACCTTCCATACCTTGACCGCGGCGTCGGCTCCAGAGCTGACGACCTTCGATGGCTCGGTCCAAGCGATACCGCCCACGCCATCCTTGTGGGCGTTCATGGCCTTGACACGCTTGCCCGGGTCTGCGAGACTCCAGACGAAAATGTTTGTGTCGAGACCACCACTTGCGGCCTTCTCGCCATCGGGAGACCAGGTGATGCAAGTGACGCGGGCAGTGTGGGCAGACCAGCGGTTAGTTGACAATGTCCATTCTGACGGCGAGGAGGAGGTGTATGCATAGATCTTGCCGTTGCTGAGACCGACTGCGAGGCGACACGTTGAGGCAGAGGAGAAGGCAAGAGTCGAAATGGCAGCTGTGGCATCCTTGATCTCGGCAGCAGCAGACAACGAGTTACCCGAAAGAGTGTAGATGCGGACGATCTTGTCCTCTGCGCCGACAGCGACGATTTCACCCTTGGCAGCAATGCTGGTGGGCGTGAATGAGACTGGCAGAGATCCGACCTGTTCACCATCATTGTAGAGGGTAATGGCAGAGTTGGTGGCCACCAATGTCACAGGCTTCGAACCCGAGGAAGCGACGGCAACGCTCTTGGGCTGGCCATCGGTCTTGCTAGAAGAGCCGGTGAAGGAACGTGTAGAGGCGTCAATGGTTCTCAATGTGTCGTCCCAAGAGACCGAGTAGATGCGGCCATCGCTCTGTGATGGAGCGAAAGCGCTGACATAGTTCTTTGGCGCCTCGCCATCGACGCTCTTGGCCTCTGCGGTAGACAAGTCCCAAGCACGTACACGGCCATCATAACTTCCGGTCCATAGGGTCTTCTCTCCGGGTGTGTATCCAGCAGCAGTGATTGCTTTTTGGTGACCGTGAACGACACGGACAGACTTGTCGTTGCCTTCTTGCAAGTAGTTGAGGTTGCCGTCCAGATCGACACTGATGACAAGCCCATCACTGCGTCCACTGGGCCAGGTGACACCGACTTGTTGGTTAGCAATGCTCACGGAACCCTCTTCACCCATGCGCCATGTTTGGACACATTTCGCAGCCTCGACGTCCCAGATCTTGACAGTCTGATCGGCACTAGCGGTAACGAGCTTCTTCGAGTCCTTGGCCCATGAAACGCCAAAGATGCTGCCCTTGTGCTCGCCTTCGCCGATCTGGTTCTTGGCCTCGCCAGTCTTGCCGTCGTACAACCAGATGCGCCTGTCGCTACCGACACTGACCAGAGAAGCACCGTCCGGGCTGAATGCAGTTCCGTAGATGAACTTGTCGTGCTTTCCGCGAAGACTGGTGTTGAACTTGAAGGGGGCGCCGTGGTAAAAGACCAGGCTGGTGTCGTCGGAGCCAGTAGCAGCACGCAGAGGGCGCTGCTGACGGATGGATACAGAGTTGATTTGAGAGCTGTGTCCCGAGATCTCTCCCACACTGTTTCCGCTATCGGCTGTGATGCAGTGGCCGAAGCGTTCTTTGCCGTCTCCCACAGCGATGATGCGCTGCGAATCGCCGTCCCAGGCAATGTCGTTGATACGGCCAGCGATGATGTGGTATTCACCTTTGGTGGCCCCCTCACCCTTGCAGTCCCACACACGCACAGTACCAGAGACATCACCACTGGCTACGTAGAAGCCACTAGGGGAGAAACGAGCGACGGTGGTTTGAGTGACATGGTCGGTGTACTGTCTTGCGATACTCGGGTCGTCGATGTTGCGGACAAAGATGGATTTGTTGGCGGCGTATGCTATCGACTGGCCATCGGAGCTTGAACTCAGGGGAGTCGATTGACCTCGAGTTGTCGACGGCGAGGCCGCCCAGATGCCGTCTGTTGGCTTCTTTGTTAGCTACTTGTCTCCAGGGAAGTGACTGCAGTACCACACTTACCTGCTTTAATCGACATGTTGTCTATGTGACGAGAGTGTTCCTGGGAGGTTCTGTTTACACCAGAGCTTCCAGTTGCTGCCCATTGTCCCGCCGAAACACACCGTCATCGCTTGGCGTTTACCCGTGGGGTACTTTAGCCTCGAGGTGCTCAGGGAACTCACCAACTCGGTCGAGACCGACTATCGAATCTCGAAACATACCCACGACTAACTACTCGCCTGTCAAAGTGCACAGTAACTGTCGAGCTCTCTATATCTACGAGTATGTCTGCGTGATTGTTGCATACTCAATAGAGCAGTGGCTACGTTGACATATAGTTAAGCACAGGCTACATAGAGATGTGGATAGACGAGCTTCCTAACACGATTGGAACGAGCATAGTGACACTCATCGACGACATACAACCATGCAAAAGACAGTCCCCACAGGGAGTAGTCAGTGCATCCTGACATCTCTGAAATGTAGACTGCGGCACCTTGGATGGCTTCATTGAACGGTTGTCAGATGTTGAGCAGGGTCATACCAGAAGCATCAGCCTTGAACGTGAAGAGAGCACCTGCCGCTAACGATCGGCTCCGACACCCATCGCGCAATTATCAAGAACACTGTCAGCCTTTGGCATGGTTGGTTTGGTGATACCAACGCCCTTGTCCGGTAGCTCCTGGACCTTGTGACAATCACATGAACAGTGATTGCGAGTCGCCAACGTACTCTAATGCGTGGAGTGTTGCGCGGAGTCTCTCCAAGTTTGGCGGGCAGCTCCGCCTTGTGCTCACATCGAGGTTCAACACTCTCAGCGAGCAGCTGCAGCTCCTGGCAGGCCAAGGCGCATAGAGTGGCAAAAGCAGGTACTGTACCTGCACGTCGTTGACCCGAAGCTCGCGAGTTCAACCACCACCGCCCGCCGCCGTCTAAATAAGCAGCGCCGCCCAACGCGCGTCCCCCTTGCCCAGACCAGTCTCGATATTCAGCGCTGTTGTTCCTGGATCCCGCCAGTGCCATGCTGTCATTAGCGCGATCCTGCTGCATGGGGGGAAGAAGGTGGTGCCCTTTTCGCTGCCAAAACAGGCATGGCCACCGATGGCTGTGCTGATCAAAACACGAGAGCGACGGGATATTTTTTTCGTTGTATGGTTGTGGATGCATGTTTAGATCGGTGGGAAAGTAGTCGCAGGATCGTTCCTTCTTGTCGTGCAGCATATTTATTAATCCAGTCCCGTACATCTCGTCTCATCGCATTCGCTCCATCCTGCTATCTGTGCATCTTTCCTACAGTACAAAGATTCGTCTCCCATCAAACCACAATTGCCAAAATGCAGTTCAAGTCCCTCGCCGTCTTCGCCCTCTCTGCTGGAGCCCTCGCTGCTCCCGAAAAGAGACAGGCCACTGATGCCAACCTGTAAGACTCGCAAATCCAGCATGGCCCCACCTTGTATACTGACATGCGCAGTGCCTCCATCTACCAGGTCCTTCAGACCGCTGTCCCTACCTCGATCGCCCTTGAGTTCCTGACCAACTCTGCTGGTGTCTTCTCTTCCGTCTCGTCTGAACTGGCCGCCAGCTCGACTCCCTCCTGGATCGCTGCCCTTCCCACCGACGTTCAGTCATACCTTATCGGTGTTGCTCAGACTCCCGCTGTAGCCAGCTCGGCCATCGCAAACGCCACTTCTGCTGCCGCTTCTGCCGTCACAACTGCTCCAGTTGTCATTGCAAGCAATGGCACAGCCGTCGCCAACCAGACTGCTCCCGCTGTCATCGCAAACAACGGTACAGCCTTCATCAACGGCACTGTCCCTGCCACCATTGCACAGAATGGAACCGCCATCATCAACGGTACCACTCTCTCAAACGGCACCGTCATTGTCAATGGCACTGCTATCGCCAACGGCTCGGCCATCGTGACTGGTTCCCCATCTCGCTCTGCCGGTTCGTCTTCCTCCACCAGCGGTTCTGGCTCTCGTTCTTCAGATTCCAGCTCTCGCGGTTCCTCTGGCTCAGCTTCTGGCTCGGGCGCTGGTGCTTCTGGCGCTTCTGGCGCTTCTGCTACCTCCACTGGCGGTGCATCTCTCCCTACTGCTCTTGGTATGGGTCTTGCTGGTGCCGTCGGCCTCGTCGGTGTCTTCGTCCTCTAAGTCAACCCGGCTTCTTGTATCTGAGCATATGATTCGAATGGTCCCCGTTAATGGCGCAAGGCGTAGATCAGGGCTTTCGCACGGGAGATTGTATCAAAAGTTTAGACTAAGCTTCTTGTAATGTCACATATCACACTTTATCATACCTATTCTAAGACGCATAATCGCCTCCAAGCTTCGTTCACGCCTGTGACGATATACACATCTACTTGGTCCAAAGTTGTCTGGTCGTCCAAGACGCTCTCAGTATCACTTGAGAGGAATGCGCTAAATCGATGTCGTATCCATGATCGTCGTGACAGCGGTACTGTCAATCTAAAAGACGGGATATGTAGTCGTATGCAGTTGAGCAAGTGGTGTTAGCCGAGGTAATTGACGTCACCAACTTTCTCGCATCATTGACAACCTTGATGAAGCACCACTACTCTTTGACTCCATACACAATTATCTTGTAAAGTCAACATGATGTCGAAATTGCCAAAGAGTGTCTCTACTGCCACATCGCGCTTGGCGCAGGTGTCTCAACAGTTCTCGTCCCAAGCCCCGCTTAGACAACAGCAAGCAAGAATGGTCCATAAAGGCACTATGCACAAGTTGAACACTGGGTAAGTGTTTGCCCCAAGTCGAGAGATAACACCTTGACTGTGACAATACTCAAACATCATACATTGGACTGTAAGCCGTGCAATAAGAATACCTGGTCGCTGACAGTTACGGTAGAGCAAGCATTCCGGCACTCGGATTCGGAACCTGGCAAGACAAAGAAGCACAAGAGCCAGCAGTAGTTGCTGCTCTCCAGGCTGGTGTGAGACACATCGATACAGCAGCCGTATATGGTACTGAGCCCGCCGTTGGCTCTGCGATCAAGAAGTCTGGTGTTCCCCGTTCTGAGATCTTCCTTGTTACCAAGATTTGGAACAATTCGCATGCCCCCGAAGATGTCGAGGCTGCTCTCGATACGTCTCTTTCAAATCTTGGTACCGACTATGTTGATCTCTGGTACGTATACTAGTGTACAGCTAGCACGACTCAACAGCCATCAGATGATGTTCCGACCTTTATCTAGAAGATCAAGATTCAGACATCACTGTAGAGTTCTGTTCGAGCAAAACTTGATGGTATCTCGCAACATGACAAGGCATATACCAGTGTTTGCTGTGGCTTGAGATAGCATACCGATAGTGACACAGAAAACATGCTGATTGTGCCCTTACATTCAGGTTGATGCATTGGCCGTCCGCCTTTGCCAGTGGTTCGTCGCTCTTCCCGAAAGACTCGAATGGAAAGGTCAAGGCTGGAAGCTCGGATTATGTCGAGACCTACAAGGCAATGGAAAAGCTTTACAAGTCTGGCAAAGCCAGAGCTATTGGCGTCTCAAATTTCAGCAAGGCTGAAATGGAAAGACTGATCAAGGAGACCAGCGTCGTTCCAGCAGTTCACCAGCTTGAACTCCATCCTTACTTGCAACAGCACGACTTTGCTGAATGGCACAAGTCTCAGGGTATCTACGTTACCCAATACTCGCCTTTTGGCAACAGCAATGAAGTTGTGAGTACATTGATTGCTCGGGTACCATAATCCGAGATTCTTCGAATGTTTGTGGTGCTTCCTACAACGGAATCGAGCTAATCAGATTTCGGTGTTAGTACTCCAAAGGCCAGAACTTGAGCAAGCTGATTGAAGATCCAACTCTGGTCGAAGTGGGAAAGAAATATGGCAAGTCTGGAGCGCAAGTAGCGTTGGCTTGGGGGATTGCTCATGGCCGCAGTGTCATTCCCAAGAGTAAGACTCCTGCGAGAATTCAACAGAATGTCGAAGGAGACTTCGAATTGTCTGTAGAAGATGTCAAAAAGGTGGACGCAATCGACAGAAAGCTGCGCTTCAACGATCCGAGTGCGAACTTTGGGTGGAACTTTTACCAGGATCTGGATGGAAAGGAGGCTTGAG
This sequence comes from Aureobasidium sp. GC_Fusr_1, assembly GCA_026538705.1. Lineage (NCBI taxonomy): Eukaryota > Fungi > Ascomycota > Dothideomycetes > Dothideales > Saccotheciaceae > Aureobasidium > Aureobasidium sp. GC_Fusr_1. The sequence goes on along the minus strand of JALPCE010000071.1, from coordinate 124 downwards.
TCGCCGGTGTCGGAGAGGGTAGGCTCGAAGAAACTGTTTCTGTGGACGGGCCATGCAGTATATTGCGAGTTACAATCGCTACCAAATACAGACAGATCCTTACATAGTCGAGTCGTGCTGGCGT
>JALPCE010000070.1:0-87997 GCA_026538705.1 Aureobasidium sp. GC_Fusr_1 | reverse complement strand
CTTTGCCCACGAAACTGTTGATCACTGTGCTGCCGCCCGGATGCTCGGAGACGAAATCGGTGCAGTCGTAGATGATGTTGTCGATGACGAGCCAGAGTCTGTGGTCCCTTGATTCTGCGTCGAGGACTGTGGTTGATGGGATAAAGGGCAGTGAGGCATCTGGCAACTCTGTCGCGACTGGTGGATAGCGATGAGGTTGTGGGTTGTTGATATGTATGTCCTCGATGTGGATGTCCTCGATATGTACCGGACTATGATCTTTATGCAGAGTAGATTTCGTGTGGGTGGAAGAGAGAGAAGCGTGTTGGCGATTGAGTTGTAGCCAGCCCATGATGGTGTAGAGGACGAGTATTCTATGTCCAAAAGGAAGTGTCTAGGAGTTCGCTGGAGTGTGTATCAGAAGCAAGACGCCGAGTTTCATAGAGTCCGCGAAACACCGAATGGCCGACCACGGTCCCCGAACGTTTTGCTCATCCACGATATTGATCTCTGGCCACACTCGTGACCAGTGAAGTCAGGAAGCAACGGACAGGAGCGCGAATATCGGAGACATGGAAAAGACGGAGAAGAATGGAGAGGAGCCGGAGACCCCGGAGGCGGATGTATCAGTCGAGAAGCGGAGTTGACGGTGAAGGCGGAGGTACACGTTCGGGGTTTGAGACATCCGACCACCATCCAAACAGCACGGATACACCAGGCCATGCACCCCGCACGCCTCCTCCACACCAGGTATCGGTGTCATGTGCAATGCTTTCCAAACCTTGGTCTTACACAAGTCCGTCCTCTACAAATATGGCTGGCCTCTTGTCTAACGTGGATCGATACTCTCAACACGTCTCAGCACAGCAAACATGGCACCACACTCTAACCGAACAGACTCTTTCGTAGCCGAAACCTCGAATGAGAAACCCAAGTTCAACAAATCGACACCACCACGCAATGTCAAATGGATCGAAGATGTCTCGTGGGATTCGAGTCTGCAGCCCAAAGACTACGAGCTGCAGGGCACCCACCCAGACTCGAAGATCTTGTTTCTCAATGTCAACATTCTTGACTCAACAGGCCGAGAACCCTACCTTGGAGATGTGTTGATCGAAGGTCAGACCTCAGCCTTGTTAACGGAGTATAAACACAATGACTTACACTATAACAGGCCAGACCATCACATACGTAGGGACTGTACCCAACGTCGACGAACTCAGCAAAGACCCCAAAGTCCGAGTCTTTCACGGTCGAGGACGTACCTTGATGTCGGGCTTGGGCGACGCTCATACACACTTCACCTGGAACGGAGGAGATCTCGACCGCCTGGGCGAGCTAGGTGTCGAAGAGCATACTCTTCTAACGATGCGAAGCGCGCAATGCTTCATCGATTCAGGATACACCATGTGAGAGAGTTCGAATCGTTACAGAACAGACTCCAGTACTGACAAAGTCTTCAAAGGTGCTTTGGTGCAGCTTCGGCAAAAGATCGACTTGATGTGGTCATCAGAGATGCCATCAACGCCGGCGATATCCCAGGACCTAGATATCTCGCAAACGGTAAAGAGATGGCTCGACGAGATGGCGAGTTGGTTGCAGGCATCACTGCCTTCGCGGATGGGCCTGAGGAGATGCGTGAGGTCATTCGCCATCACGTGGACATTGGTGTTGACAACATCAAGCTCAGCATGTCCGGCGAGGAAGTAAGTTTGAGCAATAAACGTATCATGTGCAGTATCCATGCTGACCGGTTGCTCAAGATTACCGAGATCCGATCGGCGCAAGATTGCTACTTTACAGACGAAGAGACCGCGGCTTGTGTCGACGAGGCTCACAAGCATGGAAAGCGGCTTTGTGCCCACGCTCGAGCTCGAGACTCTGTCAAGATGTGTAAGTGTAGTGACTCGGACCATCAGTTGTAAACTCGCTGACCCACTGGCTAGGTGTTCGTCACGGTGTCGAAGCCATCTACCACGCCTCTGATATCGACGATGAAGGCATGGACATGCTCGAGGCCGCAAAGACCAAGCACATAGTGGCCCCAGCAATCAATTGGTTGATTGCGACTCTCAACGAGGCCGAAGCTTTCGGCTACACCCATGCTCAGGCCGAAAAGGTGGGCTACAAACGCGAGTTAGATGCGGCCATCAAGGGTCTCAGAGAGATGCACCTTCGGGGTATAGTGGTCCTTCCAGGTGGCGACTATGGCTTCGCATGGACGCCGCATGGAACATATGCCCGAGATCTCGAGCACTTTGTGAAGCTTCTAGACTTCACACCGCACGAAGTCATCATCGCCGCTACAGCTGGTGTCGCCAAGTTGATGATGCGTAGTGACAATCTGGGAAAGATACAACCAGGATACTTTGGAGACTGCATTCTGGTAGATGGAAATCCTTTGGACGATATTACCATTCTGCAAGACCACTCCAAGCTCAACATCATTTGTATCAACGGCAGGGTTCACAAGGCTGGAAGAAAAGAGTACATCCCTCCTCCCGTCGCAGGACAAGACAACAACAGTCATGTCATTGTGCCAGACATGGAGTATCCAGATGTGGAGAGGGCAATGCAGAAGCAGTATTAGTAGTTTTGAATGCGATCATCATTCCCATGATTTAGCCTATCGTCAAGACCCTTGCGCATCATTCAAAGATAAATCCCAATGTCCCCAGGATACCGCCGATGGTGTTAGCCATTGTTGAGGATCAAGATGATCGAAGATCTGGTCCAGATTGCCAGTCTCATCGTCCGCCACCAGATTCGAATTGCGAGCGTTCGCATCAGTCACGTATCCAATCTGCATTTGCGACGCTTCGCCAAACTGATCAGTATTCATTGCGAGCCCAAGCCCAACACTATGAATCAGGAGTCAGCGTCTGCACGGATTGGCCATATGAATGACTTACAGTAGTCGACGGAGTATCGGCGCTGCACGCTGACACACCAAACTCAAGTCTGCTAGGTCCTCGAATCGTTGCACACACTCCCTGAGCAAACGAATGCTGTCTGGTAAATCTGGATCTGGTTCGCTAGCTTCGGATATTGTCGCAATGAGGACTACGGCAGCGTGGAATGTATGGAAACACCCTAAGCCCCGATTATACCATTGGAAAGGTCCAAATTCCGGATTGTTGTGCAAGGATGAGTGTATCTCTAATAAGGCTCGTGCGCTCTCGATGCTCTTCGATCGTGCATTCTGTTGTTGAAAAGGATCCGGAGAGCCCTGCATGAGTATTCGTCGGTGGAGCAATAACGCAAGCTGATGCGAAAAGCTATGCAAGATCTTGAGATGTATCTTGTGGTACGAAGAGAGCTCATCTTGTCGAGAGTGATAAAGATATATAGAGCTCCACAGATCTCGCTCATGGATTAGAGCCTTGTCGAGTTCAGCTATGGCTTTGGTATCGATGTTGGTAGAGTTCAACACTCTAGAGCAGATTCTGCTCCCTATATCGTAAAGGCGGAATTTGAGAAGCAGATAGGACATTTGAGTCGCACGTCCAGTGTGTATAGGTAAGGTTGTTGACTCTGGCGTCAAATCGAAGTCATTGATATCTGCCGGCATACGTACAGAATAGTGAGAACTATTGTAGTGAGGCGCCAAGTTCCTCATGGATGTGTTCTGCAATGTGCAGAGCATCATGACACAAGCCCAACAACGACGTCGCTCTTCACATTCCACGAGGTTAAGCTTGAAACTCGATGGATCTATGTGACAGCCAAGCGAGAGAGCCATGTGGTATGTGGAGCCAAGCAGCGTCCAGGATTGGCCATGACTGTGATTTATGCCATAGATCAGGATGATGAGAGCCTGCAAGGTCGTCATGTTATGGCGCCAAAGGTAGTTGTCCATCTCAAGACATCGCATGGCGCTAGCTCTATACCTTTCGGAAAGGTCACGAATCTTCGCAGACACTGTTGGTCGTCTACTAAGGTCGTTCAAGAACGCACTGTTTGCATCGCAGGCACTCAAAGCAGTGCTAATAATGGCGAAAAGTAACGCAAGCCATGCTAGAGATACAGACTCCGGATCCCGTTCGAACTCGACGAACTGCCGATGGAATGTTGGATCATGCAAGACGTGAAACAGTGGAGAGAAAGATTCGAAGTAGATATCCTTCAGGCGAGCGCACAAGTTTGAGGGCGGCAGCATCGCCAGCATGTCAGAGGGTCTGAGACCGTGGGACATGTAGTGTGTTCCAAAGGGAGAAACCAGACTTTCGAAATGGTCATAACAATTTTCGTCGTCTGGTTCGGATGTAGGCCAACAAGGTACGAATCGCACATGGCCAGACGTCGATATCTGCAGAGCACCATGACCCCCGGGATTGCTTTCTGTAGTGGCAGAGTTGGGTGATACTGAGTCTCCGGACAAAGGCGGATCAATTGTCGAGTCTTGGGCCTGTTGCTGCTGATTTGCCAACATCCTCTCGATCCGAGCAATTCGTGCGACTAAGTCCTCATCCGGCGCCTGCCTTGGAGATCTAGTTGTGGAGATAGGTGAGATAGGCATGCTCGGCCCTGCATTGTATTGAAGGGAATGGCTCGAAGGTCGTTGAGCAAATACGCAATTCGCTGCTGGTATCCCACGTCTCTTGCAAGTCCCGCATGGGTTGCCATCACGAGAACATCGAATCTTCCGTATGCGACATGGTTCGCAATTGATTGGCATACGTTTCTGGCGGTTGTCTCGCATGATAGCAGTGGGTGAGGCTGGATCGCGTTCAATGCACGGAGAAAGTGGGCAAGTCCGCCTCTTTTGTCAAGTCCGCTGCTGCACAACCCCGCTCCGCGCCATCAAACCTTCCTCGACGTTGGATGCCTTCTGGCCGGAACAGCGTCCTTCTACGTCAGTCACGAGCACCCTCTTGACAACCTCCCAATTAAATGGGTGGTGGTGATGGCGATGGTAAGACAGACCAGGCAGCACGCTGAGCTTGTTGATGGCAGCGAGGCGAGAGCTCTTGTGAACGCCAGTAGTGTCTGGTACTTCTACCTTTGCCCTGTTGGTCGACGGTGACGGACTTCTACACGAAACTATGGCGCGCCGCTTCTAGGTATGGTTCATTAGAGTGACATAAAGACATAGCTGCGTGATGCGCTTCCACTGGTGGCGTAGGCATGTGAGAAGCCCATTGTATATGTCGACAAGATGTTGACGGGTCTACTTTTGTCAAGTTGGTAGGAACGCGACGCTCGGTGGCTCGCTCCTTCCTTCCACTGGCTCTGGAAGGCGGGATTTTCCAGATGACTACTTGTTGACATCGGTAGACATCCTGGAAACATCAACGTTGCTAACATGACTATTCCACCACCTTCTCCATAGCCACGTCCTCTCAAACAACATCACAACAACATAATATCGTAACATCGTAACATGTTGAGTCTTTTAGAGCCTGAAAAAAACTTGGAACTGTTATTTCACTTGAGATGCCGTTCTAATACATCTACAGGAACAATTCGTGGTTCATTGTGACCACAGAAGTGAAAGAAACGGCCGAATTCTCGTGGGAGATTGTGCAAAAGAGTCTCTGGAACAAAATCAAATACTTTGATGAGGACGATATGCCAAAGACGCCATGGAGATCTCCTTCGAGACAGCCCTATCGAAAGAAAAAAAGAAGAAAAGCCCACGTCCAACACCATATCACAGTTAAATGCTCATAAAGAAACTCTTCTCGCCCTCCTGAGGCACAACCATACTCCTCTTGATGATGGGATCAGCACAAGAAAGTCTAATCCTCTCCACCGTCGCTGGACTATGCAACTCCAGCACCTCTTCCTCACCCCACTGCTTTCTAGCGGCTTTGAGTGCATCTCTGATGGCAAAGAAGACGGCACTGCCCATGAACAGTGGTGGCTCGCCTACACCCCTGGACCTTTGTATCGTGCGCAGATTCTCCCAATTCACATCCTTGAGTAATGAAACATTGAACTCTTGGGGGATATCGCGGAAGCCGGGGATCTTGTAGGCGCCAGGACCACGAGTAAAGATCTGGCCAGACGCACGATGCCAAAGGGATTCTTCCATTGTGAAAAGACCCATGCCTTGGACAAAGGCGCCTTCGATTTGGCCGTAATCGATGGCTGGATTGATACTGCGACCAACATCCATCTTGATGTCGGCGCGTCGGCAGGTCCATTCACCAGTCAGAGTGTCGATCTCGACTTCAGCCGCGGCAACACCTTGGGTGAAGTAGAAGTACATCTGACCAGTGTTGGGGCCCCAGACGTAGCCGATATCGGGAGTCTTGTAGTGGCCTTGGGCTGAGAGGTTGACACGGTCGAAGTAGGCGGCGTGAGCGAGCTCTTTCATAGTAGCCTTTGGGCCGAGTTTCTCCCTGTAAGGGGCGAGACGCTCGTTCAGCTGCGCGCAGGCGTTGTGGATGGCATAGCCGTTGAGATCGGAAGATGCTGAAGCGGCAGTGGACGATGTGTTGGGGACAGTGTTCGTAGCAGTCTCGCTGATGAATACGTCTTCCATGGCTACGCCGAGGTCTTCAGCTGCGATGGAGATCATCTTGGTGTTGAGGCCTTGACCCATTTCTGTTCCGCCATGCGCAACGAGTACTGATCCATCGTGGTAAATGTGCACCAATGCACCTGCCTGGTTCAAGAAAAGTGCAGTAAATGAGATACCGAATTTGGTGGGAATCATCGAGATACCCCGCTTGAAGTACTTGCTCTTTTCGTTATAAGCAGCAATCTCCTTCTTTCTCTCGACATAGTTGGATTCTTCCTTGACTTGCTTGTACATCAGAGGTACGTAGTAGTCCTCAAGCTTTTGGAGGAAGTGCGTCTTGTCGCCAGGCTGGTACAAGTTGATCTCGCGAAGGTCATCGACGTCCATGCCGAGTTTGTCTGCAATCTCTGACATGAAGGTCTCGGTGATGAACATGCCTTGAGGACCACCGAACCCACGGAAAGCAGTGTTTGATACTGTGTTAGTTTTGGCGATGCGCCCGCGAACAAAGACGTTGGGGATCTTGTAAACGTTGTCGATATGAGCAAGAGCACGATCAACGACCGCGCCACTGAGGTCTTGACTCCAGCCTCCGTTGTTGAAGACGTCAGCATCCAAGGCTTGAAGCTTGCCATCTTTATTGACTGCAACCTTCCAGCGAGCAAGGAAGGGATGCCTTTGACCTGAAGTCAAAATATCCTCGTCACGGTTGAGCATGCAACGAACCGGACGGCCAATTTTCTTGGCGGCTGTAGCAACGATACCTGCGAGTTGGATGGAACGAGTCTCCTTGCCGCCAAAGCCACCACCTAGTCGCTTCACGCGACAGACGACCTTGTTGGCTGCAACTCCTGTCACCTGAGCGACATAAGTCTGGGTCTCGCTGGGGTTCTGGGTGCTGCTGAAAATCTCCATCTCGCCGTCTTCGGGCTTAGGAATAGCGACAACCGCATTCGTCTCCAAATAGAAATGTTCCTGACCACCCATACGGGCAACACCAGTAAAGACATGGTCAGCTTCGGCAAAGGCCTTGTCGACATCACCATTCTGAATATATCTGTAATGATTGAAGTAGCTCTCTTTCAAAATAGCTTCCTCGATGGTGAAGATGGCGGGCAATTCCTCGTAATCGATCTTCACTGCGCGAGCACCGGCCTCTGCAAGCTTAGCTGAGTTGGCCAAGATCATACCAATTGGCTGACCGGCGCAGAAGACTTCATCGACGGCGAAGAAGGTCTCATCGCAAGTCGGTGCACCCCACCAGTTTGCCTCTGGGTTGGGCAGGTCTCTGTGGTCGACCCACTCAATCACACCAGGAATTTCCAAGGCAGCCTCGTAGTTCACACCAGTGATCTTGGCGTGTGCTTTGGTCGACAAGACCATGTATCCGTAAAGCTCGTTCTTTTGAACAGGAATATCGTCTGTGTATTGTGCTTCTCCAGTACTCTGCTTCATGGCTGCCACATGTGGTTGCTCTTTTCCGAGGATCTTCTGTTCATATGCTTCTCCAGCCTTGTGGTCCTTTTTGCCAAAGGAGATGATACGTTCAATCTCGCCAAGAGCGTCATGATCGATGTTCGCATCCGTGACTGGAAGCTCGGAGAGAATCTCATGGTAGAAGCGGTAGAAGAAGCCAAGAGCTAGCGACTTGCGGTATGTTGCCATACCACCAGGCACGCCAAATCTCAAGTCAAAGTCTTTCTCCAGTGCATTCATGACGGCCTCTAGAGTCTTCGGGTCGGTAAACTTCTTGCCAGTGAGAGCTTTTACTGCTTCCTTGGCGGAGATTGTGACAGGGGCCATGCCACCATAGACCAGACTGCAGTCCTCGACATCGTTCGAGTGGCTCAGGACCACGCGAAGGGCAGCGTTTACGATGGCAATGTCGTCGTCTTTTCTCTTCGATACCTTGTAGGCTCGCATGTGTTCGTTCTTCTCCTTGAAAACAGGTATTCTGATGCTTGCGATGATGGCATCCGGAGGCAGAGCAGTCAATCTGTATGCTTTGAAGAAATCAGACATTGGGATTTCAGTGGTCTGTTCGAGTGATTTGGCAACAATGGTAGCGTTTGTGGCCATGAATACGGGGTTCAGATCAGAAATGGGAGAAGCTGTAGCCAGATTTCCGGCAGGAGTGCCTACGTTTCTGATTTGACGTCCAGCGAAGTACTTGAGTTGTTTGAGGATGGCCTTGAAGGGTTGTCCCTTTTCGGGACCGTAACGTTCAATGGCATCTCGAGCAATTTGCTCAAGGTCTGTCAAGACGACGTTTCCGCCAATCTCTAGATAGTCGTCGTGGAATTCATATTGACGCAACTCTGCAATGTCGCCAACAAAGACTGAGGCGGTATACTGCATGCCCTTGAACTTGACCTCGATTTGTGTTTCTGACGAACCACCGATAATCTTTGCAGAGGGGTACACGCTCTTGATCTCTAGCAGTTGTTGTAGTGTGACTGGTCTGAACCACTTCTTTTTCTTGTTGCCAAATGCCAGTGGCTTGAGCTCATGCTTCTTCAGTGCCGGAGGGAAGATGAGTTGTGTGTCTGGGTTGTATTCGATAAAGCCAGGGGGCGTGAAACGCTTGATGGGTTGGTCATCGACGAAGCCATTGCCGTCCTTACAACAACCTCCTACTCTTCCGCAGCCAGCCGAAGGTGGTGTGATCTTGGTGGCATTGCCGTTTGTCTTGCAGCACCCTCCTTCGGTAGATACGGCCGAGGCGTTGTCTTTGCAGCAGGCACTGCCGTTCGAGGACGACTTCTTGAAAGTTTGGGCGGCGTCGAGGATGGGTCTGTATCCTGTGCATCTACAGAGGTTGCCGTCGCAGCCTTCTTCGATTTCGTGTTCTGTGGGTTCGGGTGTGTTTCGTAATAGGGCGTAAAGACTCTACGAATAAGCATTAGCATTACTCAACTGAGTAGAGCCGTGACACTCATACCATGACTATGCCAGGCGTACAGAAACCGCACTGGCTTCCGTTTCCTTTGGCTATCCTCTCTTGCACAGGATGTGGGTTCTTGACACTACCAATGCCCTCGACGGTAACGACATGCTTTCCGTCGACGCTGACCAGAGGAGCCAGACACGCATTGACCGAGGCATGGTATATCTTCTTTGTTGTTGGGTTGAATTGTGAGACGACGACTGTGCATGCACCGCAGCCTCCCTCTGCACACCCAAGCTTTGTTCCTGTCAAGCCGATACCACGAAGGTACTCGAGCAGTGTGACTTCAGGGTCCGCAGTGTCGAGGACTACCTTTGTGCCGTTCAGGTAGAATCGCAGCGTGTCGTCGTATTCCTCGGTGATGGACGACAGGGTACGCACTGCCGAGGGCGAAACGGCAGGTTCGGGGTCAATCAATCCAGGTGCCATGTTGGACAACGATAGCTCGGTCTTGGTCTCAGTTCATGTATAGTTCAGCGATAGATAGGGAAGAGAGAAGCAAAGTGTGGCGAATGGCGGACGTTTCTAGGAGTCTAGCTTCTCAGGCATCTATGCAAGAGGAAAGGAGTCAAGTGATCAGATGGAAACACCCTTGGAGGCATATCAAGTTACCTTTCTGTGCCTTATCAGTGGCCGCCGCCGCCGTCCACCATCGCAAACAACGCGGGGCACAGCGTCCGAGGCAGGTCCCTGAATCTCTCACCTGCCAGAATATCCCATTATCGTTGCACAACCCCAGCCGTGCATCTGGCCCACAAAGATACGGCAGTTCGCGGAAGAACAACGCTTGTCAACCTTCATCCTAACCTCTCAAGTAATCACTCGAGTATCTGTCAGTCATGCCCTTTGCAGAGTGTCGGCGGCGTCCGCCGAGCTGGAATTTTGGATCGTTGTTTTGCCGGCGATGTAGGGCTTACCACAGTATCTCGGGCTTTTCACACCCGACTCGATAGCTTGCGATGGGATATATTAATCAATTTAGCCAACCACATCCCATCATGTGATACCAATACTGGCACAGCCAGTTCATCTTCATTGGTCTAGTGGTCATGATTTCCGCTTGTCAAGAGTTACATCTCGTCAAGCGCGGGAGACCAGGGTTCGATTCCCTGATGGAGAGCTTCACTTTTTGTCCACTTGTCGTCTGCTCCTCTTATGCGTGTTCTGCTCATTTTGCTGTAAAATGGAGAGATTGCGCTTTTGGTGCTCTGAGTTATTGTTAAAAGAGACTGTCAAATTTAAGCTATAAAAATGCATAATATCGTCAAGGACGAGAAGAGTGTCTAATAAGAGATATTAACTAGACTGCTCTCTATGAACATACTTTTGGTGTCAAATACATTCGTGCATTTCCATAGTGTACCATGTCTCTACGCTGTTATGGGAGAAGAGCCAAACTTGCAGTCTCTCTCACCACTGTAATAGCTGTACTCCAACTATCAAAAAGCAGAATTGTATCTAGAGTCAGAGATGTGACCAGGGAGACTCGACGAGAGCATGGCTCTCAACGGACACAATTCGTCTCCCGATGACTTTGTGCATTTGTATAGATATTTTCCAAAGACAGCTTCAGCACTCGAAAACATGGAACTCTTGATCGAAACTTTTCTGCATTGTGATAATCTAACAAAAAAAACAAAACGCAACCGGCCGAGAGGGGTATCTTTCTTTCTTATGCACAACCGGGGGCCCCCTAAAAACACGGCAGCCCCGACTCCCCTCCAAACGCCCTTGCTATGCAAACCTCTCCCATGCTGTATGCCAGAAAGAAAAACACAAAAGCCACACCGACGAGCACCGAGAAAGCCTACTGGCCGAGAGGGACATCGACCTCCTCCTCGTAGGTCTCGTACTCGTCGTCGGCAAAGAACTTTGCCACCACCTCCTTCTCGCCGCGGGCGCGCTCAGCGGAGAGCATGAAACGGACGGTGCCGTCCTTGCCGCGCTCGCCGACTCTGCTGCGCGCACCCGTGGCGGAGGTGGGGCCCATTGCAGGAGGAGTGTTGGGGCTCTGGTTCGAGGCGCCAGGGAGAGCCGAGGACACTGGCGAGTGCTTGGAAGCACCGTTGGTTGCACCGTTGAGCACCGATTTGGGTGCGTCGATGGTCTCGGTGTAGCGAGGGAGGTTGGCAGCGGTGGCCTCCTTGTTCAGGGTGATGCGGATGGCAATGTAGTTGTCGATGGAGAATTGGTTACCGACAATTGTGGCATGGCGGTGGTGGGTGAAGAGATCAAGCAGGTCCAGCATGGTCTCCATGATTTCGCCACGGGTGGTGGACCATTTCTCGAGGCTGATACCTTCGGGACCGACAACGGCGTCCATATTGAAGTCTATGGTCAGGCTCAAGAGGCGTGCAGTTAACTCAACACACGCGATTGCCACGGTCTGAGAGGTCTGCTTCAGAGGTGCAAAGGTGCGGTAGATGTCGATAGACATGTTGTAGGCGGTTCTGCCCAGCGTGTCCTTGGGCCATACCGAGTCTCTGACAATCTTGACGACGGTTTCCTGGGGATGTCTAGTTCTGAAGTCGAAGCCTGCAGACTCGAGCATGAGACGCTCGATGCCAACCACAGTCTTGGATGGCTGTTCAAAAACCTGGTTTTCATGAGTATTGAGTACGACAGTCAAGTCGAAAACAAACTTACCGGGTCATCAGGACTCAGGTGCTCCGACGAGGGAAGCTTCAAGTTCCAAGCGGCGCAAAGAACTTCGCGGGACTTCTTGAGAGTGTCCTCGATCTTGCAGGCAGTGAACAGCGCGGCAGCGGCAGCATCCTATCAGAAATCAGCAAAAATCTCAAACCAAACTCGATGAAAAGGACATCACGTACAGCCCACATGTATTCGCTGTCGGCATGGACCAGGCGGAATTTGTGATAGTAGACGACAGCAGTGTTGAAAGTGCGGATAGGCCTAGCGAAAGTCAGAGATCGTGGCATATATTGACCTAGACATGACTTACAGTTGCAGAGCCTTCCTCACACTGTCAATGTAGTGGACGCCCTGGAGACGAATGCTGTCTTCCTTATGTTCAGTTGCGCCAAGAGCATTCAAAGAGTTCTGCAACTGTTGCTGGAAGATGTATGGATTGGCGACTTGGATGAAGGAGGGGTGTGGTCCAACACCATTGTCTTTGGGAGCACCGCCGTTCTGAGACATCTCTCTTGACTGGCTCATGTTGCGCGATGGTGAGAGATTGGTTGTTGTCGAGGTGAGAGAGCGCGATGGTGATGGAGATGCACGTGCTCTGATGGAGTCCGTGCGTTGGGAGTCGCGTTCGAACCTCGAGCGACGACGCTGGTTTTCTCTCTCGTCTACAAACATCACTCTCGGCATGACGACTGGAAGCTCGTTCTCCTTGTCTTCTTCCTCTTCGTCGGAGGCTTCTTCAGTCACCTCGGCCAGTCTCGAGATCTCTATGGAAGAAGACGTCAGTAATCATGTAGGTTGACGAAGGCTGACCAAACATACCATCTTCGCTGTCACTGTCGTTCATGTCCATGGGAGCACTGCCGGCGGAAGCTTCCTCTTGGTCCTCCCAGACGGCAATCTCGTGCTCCGGGCCAGAAGCTATCGTCAAGTCAGACAATATCCTCCAGTAAGTTCGGGCCATGATTGTGACATACCATCGTGAGCCTGAGCCTCAGCCGTCGAGGCATTGAATGCATTGACCTCGGAGCTAAGACCCAGGGGCGTGTTGCGGCCTGTCCGATGTCAACACGCAGGCTCTACACATCGGCTCAACAGATATCGGCAAAGGCGACTTACCAGATGTACCGGCTTCCCTGTTGCCAGCAGGGTTGGCGGCGGCCCAACGCTGTGGACTGCTCCTCGGACTGCTCCAAGTGCTCTGGTCAGCCTCTTGGCCCATCTCGCGGACCGATGTCGAAGAAGCAGGCAGCACAATCTCCTGCAGGGGTCGTCTGTCCCTGTGCACAGCATGGGAGCCAAAGTCCCAGCTCAGGTCAGAGGAGCGGGGCTGAGGAACAAAGCCCTCAGCCAGCACAGGCAGAGCATTCGACCCCTGGGGATCGACGTGACGAAAGTCGCACTGGATGCTGGTCATAGGGCAGCGACCCATCTGCCACATACGGCAGACGGGCCTGTTGCTTCTCTGCCACATGGCAGGGGAGGGGTCCATCTTGCTATCTCCATCCATCAGTAAGATCGTACGCTCGATCGGCGGCGCAGAAGTGGATCAGATGCGCCCATCAACACCGCCAGGAGAATGTTTGCTTACCTTGTCTCTTGAGAGATTGTTGCAACGAAAGTGCGCTGCTTTGCTGCAAAAAAGCTCAAGAAGTTTCTGTGGGCAATGCGCAGAGATAGCGTCGTCACTTTGGCTTGTTTGGATGGCTCTTCGTCATTGCTTGGGCGTGGAACTTGCCACGAGTAATGCGTGGTGGTTGGTATAGGCTTCTTCGATACCCTCAGCGCACGCCATGACTCATAACAGCGCATCTTGGACACCCCCGAGCTCGGGCGAATCTACCTCGTTGGAACAACGGTACCGGTCCTTACGGTGTAGGTATACCATACCTGACCTTTGGCTTTGGCAAGGAACTATGCACTGTCTCCATTCCCCCAAAGACCATCACGATATATCTATAGAAATGCACAGTACATTCCAGTAGGGAGCGGCGTCCATCAAAAGAACGTTTTCTGAAGCATCTCTATGATGCCTGATAGTGGACCTTGACAAGGGGCTATACACTCTCCGCGTGCCAAAGACTGTCACACCACAGCTATGGAAATGCAGAGTACTTTACAGCATGGAGTGTTTGTCCACTGGAAGAATGTTACAAGGAGTTATCTCTCTGGACATGCTCCTATTTGCAAAGCAATTCTGCATTTCTATAACTTACCAAATCAACACATGGCAACGTGAGAGATAGGTCAATCTTGAGACTGTGACTGTCTTTATCACATGAGAAGTGGTTTGTTACATGTAAGCACGATACTAGAATTCTTTCATGATTCTATTTCTTTCTAATGAGATGATATGCTTGCCTCCAGTAAATGCGGGTATATGCTCTATCAATGCAATGATCGTCCAAAAACATCCTATGCAATTCAATATGCTGGTCTTTCTCAATCAATCAATGTGTTCAATCAAAGCCTCTTTGAGGGCTCATCAAATGGCTCTCCACCTTGGCCAACTCCTCCTGAGAGGGAATAGCACCTAGCCAACTCTCACCACTGGAAATCTCAAGCTTATTCTTCAACTCCTTGGTGACTTCCTTGACCTCATCCTCCACATCGAGGTACCAACGCAAGAATTCGCCAACCTCTGTGTTCTCATGATTGCCGTGAAGCCTCTTTGAGGCATGGCGGTCGGAAGAGTAGATGTTCACATCAACGGCACTGTGACCGTGTGTGCTCCATCCAGTCTGAGAGCGCTTGCTGATGATTTCAGACATCGTCCATGGACTGAGGATGGGATGCTCGATCAGATGGTCAAGCTCTTCGCGAGTGACGTCTTCGATGCCCAAGTTGTCGCTGATGAGTTTGGTGAGATACTTGTGTAGGTCGGTGCCAGAAGATTTGGAGTTTGACAGGCAAGAGAAGTATAGACGAGCAGTGTGCTCGGCGCTGTGAGTTGCGTTGGCAAGGACGTCAGGGTACCAGAGATATTCAGGGTAGTTGACGTTCAGCTCTAAAAGAAATTGTTAGCGAAGCCGTAGTAGAAGGAATCAAAACAAGACATACGTCTAGCAGTAGCCAAGCCACCGGTCTCGTGGTCACTGGTAGCGACCATGATACCTTCGGTATCGTCTTCTTCGAGGAACTCGATGACAGCCTGCATGGCTCTATCATAGGCAAGCACCTCGTGAACCTGAGCAGCAGGATCGTTGTTGTGGCCAGCATGGTCGATTCTGCTTCCCTCAATCATGATAAAGAAGCCCTGGTCACTGTCTCTTGTAGCATCCTTCAGGGCACGAAGAGCGGTCTTGGTCATTTCTTCGAGGGAGGGGTATTCATCGTCGACGTGTCTGCGGTCGATTTCAAAGGGAATATCGGTAGGTGCGAACAGGCCAAGGAGAGGAAGTTCGATCGATGAGCCAAGGTTGTCAAAGCCCTCGCGGGAAGATATGTAATTCCAGTCGTGTTCGTGTGCCTTCTTGATCAAGTCCTTGCCATCAGCTCTGCAGCCTCCAACAGTCGTGTTGGGCAAAAAGTGGCATCTTCCTCCACCAAAGATCAGATCGACCTTTCTGCCCAAAGGACCATTGCCGATGAGTTGGTCAGCAATCTGGTCCTCCATGGCGCGGGTTCTGACATGCGAGGCGAAGCATGCAGGGGTTGCATCGGTGATGCGAGTGGTAACGACCAGACCGGTAGTGTAGCCAGCTCTTTTTGCAGCCTCCATGACACTTCCACAGGGCGTGTGATCAGGCATGACGCTGATGGCGCCGTTGTAGGACTTGTGACCGCAGCTAAAGGCAGTGGCTCCAGCAGCACTGTCGGTGACAAGACTGTTGCTGCTTCGCGTACGGCTGTTTCCAATGAAGTGCTTGTCCAAGACCAGCGTGTCGTCCCACGGCAGAGCATTGATATGCTGTCTGAAGCCGCGGGTCAGGGCCAACGAGGTTGGGCCCATGCCGTCGCTCACCATGAAGACGAGGTTTCTCTTGCCAGTCGGTCGGTCGCCATGAGTCTCGGGTGTCGTCTTGGAGGTCTGGTGTTGGTAGACGACGGCCAGAACGATGACAGCGGCAGTGGCTATGAGACCCCAGGTGAAGAGGGCGATCTCGCGGTATCGGGCCCATGGGGAGGCAGAGGGTTGGCGGGTTGCTCTCTGTCCGGTCAAGAGAGCATCTTCTTCGGTGGCTCGCTCGTCGTTGTGCGACGACGGACGGCGCGTCAACATGGGCTCTTGTCCTCGAGGCATTGTGGTGATTGAGAGGAAGAGACCAAGAGTCTCGCGAACAAGTCAAGAGAGGACCTGGTCACTGCTATCGTCCTCATGACCCAAATGCTATGACGCTAATCGTTCTTGGCGTGTTTTTCGCATGTGATGAAACGTCTTATCTCGGCCGATAGCTACCCGCCTGCTACTATTACTCCTGTCTTTCCATACCATGCTCCTACCTGTCGATGCAACCGTTGGACCGATGCTACCAACACTATCCTGAGCCAAGAAACCCAAGGTGTTTCTGACAGGGTTGAGTTTGTCTGGGCGGACTTCTGCGTAAGCATCATCTCTGTGTGCCAACGCCAATGTCGGAGCTAATGTAGAGCACCAGAAACTTCCCTTTCCCGACAACACCTTTGACTTTGCCTATGCTCAGGAAGCCACCTGTCATGCTCCAGAACTGCGCGATGTCTATGCCGAAATCTGTCGCGTGCTTAAACCTGGCGGTGTCGTTGGTATAGGTGAATGGTGCATGACCGACAAGTTCGACCCCAAGAACCCGCAGCACCTCGATGTACGCCGCCGAATCGAACGTGGTGACGGTATCGCCAACATGAAGACCACCAAGGAAGCCATGGCCGAGTTCGAATTTGCCGGTTTCGAGGTTTTTCATGTGGAAGACCATGCACTCAAGGGCTTGCAGAGTCGTCCTTGGTGGGTTCCTCTCGACGGCGATACTTCGAAATTTCCCGATCGGAGCGATTGATGGATGGTGCTTTGGCTCAAGCCTGCGGTATGGAAAGCCGTAAAGGCTTGGGTTTGGTTCAAGGGCAAGATTGGCATGTTTAGCAAGGTTGATGCCGACTCTTTGCTTGAGGCACTCAACACACAGGGACAATCCGTGTGGGGTTTGAGGGATGGTGGTAAATATGGTAAGTCCTCTGCTTTGCTGCCGTTCCGACGTATACAAATGAGTAGCATATTGGCTGTACTTCAGGACTGTTCACGCCCATGTTCCAAATGTATGGAAGGAAGCCTGAGAACTGGATTCATCCTCAACCAGAGAAGGCTAGAGAGGCTGCAGAAAGAGTGGCGGCAGCAGCAAAGGAGATTGCAGCAGCAGAGGTCAAGACTGTTTGAGGTGGGGTTTGGAGCGTCGGCGATCCACTTCTTCTTAACAACTAGATACTATTCACGCGGCATCTCACTCTTGCTCAGAGATGGAATCTAATTAAATTCCCATTCAGTAGACCATGTCCCTTAATCTTCATGTCACGTCCTCGTTGCCATCCACACGTGTCACAATTCACCCGACTTCCGTTGCACATGCCGGAAACATCTGCCATGATATCGCTCGAACAGATCCGAGTTTCCGCATGTCAATTCAGGCAGATCCGAGTCTCCACACCAAACAGTGCATCCCCATGCCGCCCCATATTTTCTTCACGCACCCCGCACATTTTGGAAAGAAGGAATCCACTCTTGCCGCAACCTTGGACGCAACCGCTTCTCCTTCCTGCTTTGTGCCTGGGCTTTGCCTTTTTGCCTGCAAACCCGAATGATACCCCCACGGCAGTTGGGATCCACTTGTCGATGGGTACTCCACTCTGGATTGAAAGACTCCACTCTGGAGACAGCAGCGGAAGAGGGAGGGAGATGCTCGGGTACGAGGACGGAGTGTATGAGTACAGTTTGGCTCCACTGTCCGTTGCGTCGTTTCCCGTGCGTATATAAGAGTAGGATCGTCCCCTTGAGTTTCCACACGGGGTCCCTCTAGGTTTCGTTACTTTGTTGAGACCATTCTTGTGTCTTTGCTTGTAACACTCTCTGTCTCTTCTGGTCTGCTGCAAGACACATCTATATTGCCTTGCTGTAAACACCAGCAACCATGTCCGCAATCCCCAACCTCCCCGAGCAAGACCGCCACCCCACCTCCCGCGAACACGACCTCGACACCATCATCTCCGCCTCCATCCCCCACCTCGCCACAAAACGCATAGATTCACCCACCGAATCCGGTTTTGCTGCAACCACGGACTTTGCTCTCCACGGTACAGTGATAGAAAACCAGAGACCCATCAAGGTTATCGTGGTTGGAGCAGGTTACTCGGGCATCTACCACGGCATCCGTATCCCCGAGCGTTTGCGCAATGTAGACCTCACCATCTACGATAAAAATGCCGGAGTGGGTGGAACGTGGTATGAAAACCGGTATCCGGGTTGTGCTTGCGATATCCCATGTGTGTGAATTCCTCTTTTTCCCCCTCCCCACTTCCTCCATGCCTTTTCACACATTCAAAAAGTAAAGACAGAAAAACAAAAAAAAAATTGCTGACACTAGCACACAACAGCACACTCCTACCAATACTCCTTCAACCCAAACCCAAACTGGAGCAGCATGTACTCGCCCGCCGCAGAAATACAAGCCTACCTCGCCGCGACCGTGAAAAAGTACAGCGTCGATCGCTTCATAAAGCTCTCCCACGAGATAAAATCCTGCTCCTGGGACGCCACCGCTTCGAAATGGAAGCTCAAAATCGAGGACTTGGTGCAAGAAAAAACATTCGAGGATACTAGTGATGTGTTGATCATGGCGAGGGGAGGATTGAATCATATAGCTTGGCCGCAGATTGAGGGACTAAAGAGTTTCGGGGGCGAGGTTATGCATTCGGCGGCTTGGAAGCAAGAGTATGTTGTCTCCCCCCCTTTTTTTCGGTTTCTGTGTTTTTGAGGTGTGTGGCTTTTACTGACACGTCCTTTCTCGAAAAAAACAGTTACGACTTTACAAACAAACGCATCGGAGTCATTGGAAGCGGCAGCTCGGCTATCCAGATAATTCCTTCTCTGCAACGTCTCGCAGGCACAAATCTGTCCTGCTTCATCCGCAGCCGCACTTGGATATCCCCTCCTTTCGGCCAGGCCATCCAGGACAAACTAAAAATGGACGGCTTCAAGTTTAGCGAGGAGCAAAAGAAAAGGTTCCGCGACGACCCAGAAGGCTTCCACAAGTTCCGCATGGCAATTGAGGAAGGAGGCAACGAGATTCACGCATTGACAATCATGGGCACTGACATGCAAAAGGGGGCTCAACAGCACTTTGAAGAGAACATGAAGAACAGGTTGCAGAAGAAACCAGAGATTTATGATTGGTTGAAACCTAGCTTTGCGCCTGGGTGCAGACGATTGACGCCAGGGCCTGGCTTCCTGGAAGCTTTGGTCGAGGACAATGTCGACTTCATCCGCACTCCCATCACAAAGATCGAACCAAAAGGAATAGTGACTGAAGATGGTGCCCTCCACGAGATTGATGTCTTGGTCTGCGCTACAGGTTTCCACACCGGTGCACCTCCTCCTTTCCCCGTTACTGGCGTCGATGGTATCGCATTGCCAGATCATTGGGAGCAACGAGCCACATCATACCTCTCCATCGCCACCGACAAGTTCCCGAACTTCTATATGATGCTGGGACCAAACTCTGCAATCGGGACTGGATCCTTGACGATGATGATCGAGAGCGTGGGCGATTATGTGGTGAAATGCATCCGCAAACAACAAAAGGAAAACATCAAATCCATGACGGTGAAGGCTAGCCGAGTACGAGATTTCCTGTCTTACTCAGATGAGTACTTCAAGAACACGGTCTTCATGGATGACTGCAAGAGTTGGTACCGTAAAGGCGACACGGTAGTAGGGTTGTGGCCAGGATCGACATTGCATTGTATAGAGGCTCTGAGAAGTCCACGATGGGAGGATTTCGAGTACAAGTATGAAGAGGAGAACCAGATGGCATGGTTGGGTAATGGATGGAGCATCAACCAGCTCGAAGGAAGGGATCTTGCATATTACTTGCTGCCGCAGTTCCAGCAAGTACCGACGTCGCCGTTACCAGAAGAGAATGCCGAGTTCAACATACGCGCATATTCGCAGTAGAGATGGCGGTAATGAATGAATAAACAAATGAACGAATGAACGTGCGTCGTTGTTGCTGTTGTTATTGACCTGTCCAA
Organism: Aureobasidium sp. GC_Fusr_1; assembly: GCA_026538705.1. Taxonomy (NCBI): domain Eukaryota; kingdom Fungi; phylum Ascomycota; class Dothideomycetes; order Dothideales; family Saccotheciaceae; genus Aureobasidium; species Aureobasidium sp. GC_Fusr_1. The sequence goes on along the minus strand of JALPCE010000070.1, from coordinate 67,739 downwards.
GGGGGTTGTCGTTGTTCTTGTGATATGTTGGTGTTATCGATTGCCGAAGAACTCGGAATCTGGTCAAGTGTCAGTTGAAAGTCGACCTCTCGCACATATTCCAGATTACCCCAAACCACTCACTAATCGTCGTGAACAGCTACCAGAAAAAACCACCACGGACGGAGAGGTACCACAGCGAGAACACGTGGACCGTCCTCTGGAGGAGGGAAAGTGGCTGCAACCTAAGCGAAGACACGATCTGCGATCTCTCGTATCAGGGTACAGGCTGTGTAGCAGATGTGGATGCTGTAGATGATGAGCATAACAATGCCACGGGCTGGAGGTCCATAATTGAGGGGCCATGGCATATAGCTCTGTGGCGCACCGCGACAGAGAAGATATATGAGATTTAGCCATGAGCATATAGACCAGCAGAAGAAGAAGAGTGTGAGTAGCATGGTGAAAAGGTTAAAGCTGGACGTGTACGATGATGGAGATCAGGATCAAGAGGCTCGGGTTGACAACAGAGTAAGTAAACAGCCAGGCATGTTTCGAGAAGGCAAGAGCAATGGTTCGCGCAGTTTCTCGATCTCAACACCATAAATGCAACCTGTCCCCAAAATTCACTGGATGGTCAGGAAAGTAGCTGACAGATGCATAACACCAGTCTATAGACGCAATGTGTCTGTTGTTGATGATTTCGTTTGGAGATTTCTCAATTCACTGCCCTACAACTCCAAATGTGTTATGCATGGGGTGAGCCTTTGAGCTACACTGAAACTTTGTGATTTAGAACGTGGCAAGGCGTACCTAGAGAAAGCGACAGTGTTCTTAAGCACAAGCTAAGATGCAGCCACCTACTCAACACAAAATGCATGCTTGATCTGTGGTTTAACCAAATTGTGGAACTCCCAGCATGGCCTTAAGCGAAAGTTGTGGTCAAAGGTCGCAAGTGCAGTACAGAGATCGTAAGAACAAGGTTAGAAAGCTTTTGAGCCGGGCAGAAAGTGGAATTCATATGTTAGCGATGACATCCACTGCGTATATGTTTTGAGAACTTTTGGAGAAGGACGACGTTTTAAATCAAGATCGCCATAAATTCTTCTTTTCTGTTGCTACAAGGCGAGGAGGGGGAAATCGTAGTCGAATATTTACAGAGTGTCTCTGAGGAGCTTGTTCATCTTGGCAATCTTGGACGAAACGCTGAGGTCGATGGTGCGGTCGCCAATTTCGACAATGAGTCCACCACGGATGTCGGGGTTGACCTGTGCCAATTGTCAGAAGGTGCGTACATGTAGGTAGCGAGAGCACAGAACATACCTTGGAGACAACCTTGAGCTTCTTGCCCTGACCAACGTATGAGGACTTGGAAACCGAGTTCTCGAGCTGGCGGAGGACCTTGGCGTCGAGGGGCTATTACAAAACATGTCAGCAAACAATGCTGTTGTGTGGATCTTCTCTTTCTTTATAGACGTACAGCAGCGCTGACGACAGTCAACTCAACCTCACCGCGGGCGGCGCTCATGAGGGTACCGAACTTCTCGGCAACACCCTCAAGCTGGTTGAGTCTGTTGTTCTCTGCCAAAGCCTCGAGGAAGTTCTTGATGGTGTTGTTCTTGTCCTGGACACCGAGGGACTTCTGGATCTCGGCAATGATCTGCGACTTATCGGCGGCGGTAAGAGTGGGGGCCTCGAGGATGGTCTTGAGCTGAGTGTCTCTCTTGAAGGTGGCGGCGAGGTTCTCGAGACCCTTGGCGGTGGAATCCAGAGACTCGGTCTTGACGGCAGCGGTGTAGAGGGCGCTGGCGTAGGTGCCGTCGAGGCCGAAGAGAGCGACCGGAGGCTTGGAGGCAGCCGACGAGGCCGAGGCGGCGGCGGCGTAGGATCTGGTGGCAATGGGAGCGCGAGGAGCGGCCACGCGGGCGGCGCGAGCAGCGATGCGACCGGACAACATTTTGCAGGCGATGGCGAGGTTCAATGAGCGGAGATGGAAGTCAACCTTGAACACAACGCAGCTCTTGCATCCCAAAGCTGCGGAACGGAAAGCACGGCCACGTGACTTTCGACATGGCTTTTCATTCAGGGTCGCTCTTTCCATCTTCACTTTTCGACCTATCATATAATTAAAGTATGCAATAGTTCGATCGCCAACGACTAGCATTTAACACGTCGCAATACTCAAATACAGTCAGTGATAAACAGATATTTGATATACTGCGGTATGGTATAAGCACAGACGCTATCTACAACAAGGAAAAGGAAAAAGGAAAATCAATCAAAACCGTCCACTCTTCTACTTCGATTATGCGTCAATCAGGTTCTCGCTCTCTTGTTGTCTGTCCTGGTTGTCGCGAGTGTCCTTGTTGGCGTTCTTGTCTGAGGGGCGGCGTGTGTACCACTCGTCCAGCGTCTTCTTGGGGATACGGTTGAGAAGCTCTTTGGGGTAGATGCGGAGCAACTCCCATGCAGTGTCGAGCGACTCGAAAATGCTGCGCTTCTCGTATGCGCCCTGGTTGATGAAAGTCTTTTCGAACTTGTCCAAGAATTCGAGCGAAAGCTTGTCCTCGCTCGACAGAGCCTCCTCACCAACGACTGCCTTCATGGCAGCAGCGTCACGGCCAATGGCGTACTTGGCGTACAGCTGGTTGGAAACATCCGAGTGATCCTTACGGGTCATGCCCTCACCGATGGCGGACTTCATGAGACGCGAAAGCGAGGGAAGCACGTTGATCGGGGGGTAGATACCCTTGTTGTAGAGTTGACGGTCAATGAAGATCTGACCCTCGGTAATGTAACCGGTCAAATCGGGAATAGGGTGGGTGATATCTGCGGGTCGTTTAGCATCATTTTCGGTAAGTGATCGAGAATGCTGAACATACCATCGTTGGGCATGGTCAAAATGGGGATCTGGGTGATGGAACCGTTTCTGCCAGCAACACGACCAGCGCGCTCGTAGATGGTGGACAAATCAGTGTACATGTAACCGGGGTAACCACGACGACCAGGGACTTCTTCTCTGGCGGCCGACACCTCACGAAGAGCGTCACAGTAAGACGAAAGGTCAGTAAGAATGACCAAGACGTGCTTCTCGAGCTGGTAGGCGTAGTACTCGGCGGTGGTAAGAGCAAGACGGGGAGTAATGATACGCTCGATGCTGTGCAAGGTCAGTGACTTGGGCAGAGAGGAAGTACGACGGAATGGACGTACGTAGGGTCGTTGGCCAAGTTCAAGAACAGAGTAACTCTCTCCATACTGCCGTTCTCCTCGAAATCGCGGGTGAAGAATCTGCTGGTTTCCAAGTTGACACCCATGGCACCAAAGACGATGGAGAAGTTGTCCTCGTGGTCATCGTGGATGCCCTTGGTAGGCTTGACCAAACTGGCCTGTCTACAGATCTGGGCAGCGATTTCGTTGTGGGGCAGACCGGCGGCAGAGAAGATGGGAATCTTCTGACCACGAGCAATCGAGTTCATGGTGTCAATGGTCGAGATACCGGTGGAAATCATTTCCTCGGGGTATTCCTGCACATGTCAATATAGCGCCGTCGCATGGTTTGACATGATTGTGACTGACTCTCGAGTAGGGGTTGATGGGTTGACCGTTGATGTCGAGGTAGTCCTCGGCCAGAACCTTGGGACCCTTGTCGATAGCACGACCGGAACCGTCAAAGACACGACCAAGCATGTCCTCGGACACACCGAGCTTGAGCGAGTGGCCGCTGAACTCGACTTTGGTCTGCTGGGCGTCAGCAATCCTGCTTGTACTCGGAGTGGTGTCTTGGTTTGCCGCACCTTCTTGACATCGATACCAGAAGTTCCCTCAAAGACCTATTCTCATGTGTAAGCTCCGTGCTCTTTTTGGGCCAGACGAGTAGTCGCGACTATGTAGCGATCGGGGTGGAGGATACCTGGACGACGGCACGGTTGCCTTTACGGGAAATTGTCAGTCTGCGGTCGCTGGGGCGTATCGAGGGGTGCAAGGCTTACCGCGAGCTTCAAGAACCTGACCAGATCTCTCGGTGCCGTCGGGCAGAGTGAGCGAGACGATCTCGTTGAATCTAGGGAACTTGACATTGTCCAGGATGACCAGAGGACCGTTGATGCCGCCAATGGTGTTGTAGCGGATGCGAGGCTGGACGTGCATCATCCTGGGGTCGACGGTGAAATCCTCTCCGGCCATGTTTGCGGTGGCGATAGTTGACAGAGGCGAGGGTTGGTGGTAAGGGCTGCCGTACACAGCAGACTGGTGGAGCTGGGTGGTTGAACTCTCCGACCGCGTCGTTAACCAACAAGAGACGTTGGTCTCCCCGTACGTCAGGCCCGTCTCCTACTTGGTCTGTGCACCGTCTATAATTCCATCTGCTTGCTTTATGTGAAAGTGACCATCTCTATTCTATGGAAATGCACATATTGTATTATACGCAAAGACAGACAAAAAGGTTCAAGTAGTTCTGGATAACATTGGATAGAAGCTTCTCCAACGCGATCGACTTGCACACAGAAACCAGAGTTGGAATCTAGTAAGTCTTTCTCTTTGTCCAGCAAAACTGCTTAAGGCTTCTTCTTCTGCCTCCGAGCAGAACTCACCGCTCAAACCAGGCAAGTGGATGTGAAGGTATTGCTCTTGCTTGTGACAGTGTTGTGTATCAAAAGGTCACGCAGGTCGAGCACATGAAACTTGTGCAAGCGCACAAACAGTGCACAAGAGCGAAAATGACTTCAGCCAAGACTGGGGTAGCGAGGGTTGATTTCAAGCTCTCTCACAGGCCGAGAGTGAAGTCGAACTTCTCGAAGCTCTCTCAGCCTTTCCCTAGCAATTGCCCAACAATGCATCTCGACGATAGTGCGTCGGAAGAACTCAAGACCTGGGTCGTCAAGCGCCTGGAGGACATCTCGGACGCAGACTCGGACGTCCTCGCTGACTATGTCATCGCCCTGATCAAGTCCGACGAGTCTGACGACCAAGTCAAGCAAAACTGCCAGGACAACCTGCTCGACTTTCTGCACGACAGCACCCCTCAGTTTGTCAACGATGTCTTCTCCCACCTCGCAAATGCCGAATCCAAGCCCCTGCAGCCCACCGCGACCGCTTTCCAACCCACGGCGCCTGCCTTCCAGCCCAGCGAACCCGTCTTCAACCCTCCCTCAGGCCCTGCCTCGAAAAAACGCGACTTCAACGACAGCAATGCCTTCGATAACCATGCCCAAGGCTACCAGCAAGATCGTCCTATGAAACAAATGCGACGAGGTGGACGCGGTGGTCAAAGAGGAGGCTTCATGGGTTCAATGTCTGGCGCCCCTCAGTCTATGCCTCCTTTCGACACAAACAACCCTATAGCCGCTCTTATGGCTATGCAGCAGGCCATGGGTCTACCTGGTATGCCTCAGATGCCTGGTATGCCCCAGATGCCATTCCCTCAATCACCTGGCGCCTTTGGCAACCCTGCACGAACCTCGCGCTCTGGCCAGAGATGTCACGACTATGATACCAAGGGCTTTTGCGCTCTCGGCGCTTCATGTCCTCATGAGCATGGCAACGATCCCGTTTTAGTACCTCAACAGGCAGACGAGTACGATCCTACGAATGCTTCCATATCGCAAGGCCGTCCATTCGCCGACAGAGGGCGTGGCCGTGGTCGCGGTAGAGGCGATAGAGGCGCCTTCCGTGGTGGCCGTGGAGGTCGCGCCGACTTCTCGTCTGCTGGCCCCAACCACGATCGCTCTATCACACAGGTTGTTATTGAGCAGATCCCTGAGGAAAACTTCAACGAGCAATCTGTTCGCGACTTCTTCTCCGAATTTGGAACCATTGAGTCGGTCGAGTTGCAGGATTACAAGCGTCTAGCTATCATCAAGTTCGAGGACTACGACAGCGCGAAGAAAGCATACGACAGTCCCAAGGTCATCTTCAACAACCGCTTCGTCAAGGTCTACTGGTACAAGCCCGAAAGAATGCAACGCGAGCGTCATCAGAACGGCTCTGGCAAGAGCGACGGCGATGTCGACATGCAGGAAGAAGAGAAGATTGATCCTGTCGAGTTCGCAAAGAAGCAAGAGGAGGCACAACGCGCCCACGAAGAGAAGACAAAGAAAATCAAGGAGGCCGAGGCACAAAGACAAGAATTGGAGCAAAAGATGAAGGCTCAGGCTGAAGAGCGCAATAAACTCCTCGCAAAACTCGCCGCGAAAGAGAGAGGAAAGTGGGGTACTCCGGATCAAGCTGCTGCTGTCGGTCAGAACGGCGCTGCCAATGGTGCCGACGGCAATGGTACACCCTCGCAAACCGACGCTTTGAAGGCCAAACTCGCAGAATTGGAGAGGGAAGCAGAGAGCATGGGCATAAACCCGAACGAGGAGCAAACATGGCAAGGCTTTGCTCCGCGCGGTCGCGGTGGTTACAGGGGACGTGGCGCTTTCCAACCGAGAGGCGCATGGCGAGGAGGAAGAGGTGCTTTTGCTCCACGCGGAGGTGCTGTCAGAAGGCTAGACAACAGACCCAGGACTGTTGCAGTCGTTTTCCCAAACAACGATCAAATGGACTCTACGAAAGACGAAGCGCTAAGGCAATATCTGCTATTTGTGAGTAACCACAGAAAACTACTTCCATCAAGACATTACAGTACTAACCTTTCACAGAGCGATCTGATGGAATCTACACAAATCAGCCCCCACCCTTCACGCTCAGATGCGGCCATGCTGGCATTCTCTGAACGCTATCAAGCCGAGAAGTTTCTCAACCACGGCTCTGACATTCCCCATCTTGGCAAGGTCGAGCTTTCGTGGATGGCAAACCCTGCTCCTAGCACTCCCGGTGCCTCTGCACAGCCGGCTTCAGAGACGTCCAAGGATGTCAACATGGACGAGCCTCAAGATTTTGGACCCCCAAGACCAGCAGCCGAAATGGATTACGACGTAGCTGATGATGACGACAACTGGTTAGTTGAATAATGAAGGAGAACAGGTGATGCATCAGGCTGTCATGTTTGCTCCTCGATCATTCCAGGTTATATATCCCACATCCTGTCGAGTTGGCCAGAGAAGAAAAGGACTCTGCGGCAAATCACATTTTCTGTACATTAGATAAGCACCACCAAGGCCATTTCCCCGATTTTTTGATGTCAAGTTTTAAAAGACATCTTTGCAAACCTTTTCTTTTTTTTTTTTACCACCAGCAGCCGAAAGTGACCCTGTCCTTTCTGGGTCATCAAGCCACAACCCAAAGACACGACTCGCCAAACATGACTTTCCTTCCCACGCCCACACATGCTCCTTGACACACACAACAACACACAACCACGATCGCCTATCGCAGCACATTTGAGCTCTAGAACCATCCCAAAAGAGTGGAAATTAGAGATGCCAAAACGACTTGACTTGATCGGGCAGGTAGGCGCTGATAAAGGCCAGAATAAGGGCCGTAAAAAAAACACTATGACCATGTATCCGACCCAAGGCCCAGCTACACTATACAACGTGGCTTTGAGGAGACGAGATACGGTGAGAGGCACGTCGGTAAGTGGGAACTTGGGAGAGAGAGTATAGATAAGTCTCTTTGAATCCTCTTTTTCGACAAAAACAAGCATTTTTTTTTTCCCAGCAACTATCGCACCTGTAGCCCAAAAATCCCATCAACAAACCAATCTCGCAAAAAAAAAATATCACGAAATCTTCAAGACCACAGCACAAACTTTAAACCGATCACTCCAACAAAGCCAAATCAACAACCCGCCAAAGAACAAAGCAGAAACCCCAATACCAACAAACAAAAATGTCACTCTCAGCCACCAACTTCACAACGAACATCACAACACCCACCTGCCCAGACTCCATAGTGTTCCCCCACGTTACCGGTCCTCTCTGTGCTCTCCCTTCCTCCTGCACCAACAGCACCGCCATAATGAACTCCTGCTGCAATGGCAACACTCCCATCGAATACACATACCCAGGCATCAACGAGGGCAACAAGACATACCAAGGACTGTACTGTTTGCTGAATGGCACTCATGGCAATATGACGGCGTCGGGTTGGGGAAGTTGTGCTAGTGGTTTTGGATTCAAGGGGCCGAGTGGGTGTGCCGAGGGAGATTTTACGAGTAAGAAGGGGACGGGGCAGAGGGTTGAGGTGGGTTGGATGGGTGTTGTGGTGATGGGGTTGATGGTTTCTGCGGTTGTGGGTTTGTGAGAGGGATGGGTAGTGCAAGATGTGTATCGATATGTCAAGGAGGGTTGAAGCCAAGTTTGGAAGGGTCGACGATGGGGAACTTGGCGAGGTCAAATGCTGTCACAGAGACGTGCTATTTGTGCAAAGCTCGAGCAACTCATCTCAATGTTACCGAGCAAAGATGCCGCTCGTGCAAAGGCACAGATGGCAGTCTCTCGACAGTCAAAGGTCAGCAAGTGTGGTCCAAGATTGAGCTGGACTAGATTCGAAGATAGATTATAGATTATAGACAAACAAAGATTGGGCGCACAGATTGCAGATATGCATATAAATCACTAAAGAAAGAACCAGAACCATGAACTGTCTTGCCATGTATAGACATAAGAATGGTATTTTGGGCGCTTTACTACATTTAAGCGGGAAAAACTGAACATTGTACAAAAGAAAAAGAATTCGAAGTTCGGGAGACTACCGTGTATGCGGTTTCGCATCATCAAAACTCGAGACTCGAGAGGTACTGTCGTCACTGCAAGTGTCGACGGCTACAGTCGTGACTTGCACCTCGGAGCCAATTTTATCTGCGCCAACGCCTAAGTGACCACTGATTATTGGATCCAGACTGCCAGTGGGCGAGTGTCCTGATCTTTCCGTAAAGCTCTTCTTGTACTGATGTTTGTTCTGTGACCGTCCTCGTTGAACTTCGTCGATGGTGTCGAGTGCGTAGACTTGTCCTGCGCTAACAGTAATAGTTCGTGTTTGTAGGATAGAACCTCCATGGGGATCGAGATTCGACGGATCATCTTTGCTGCTTTTTGCTTGGTTGGAGCGGTGGCGGCGATTAGAGTCTCCTCCGTTGATCAAGGCTTTGCGTGTAAGGGTGTAAAGGAGTGTATCGACCCAGCCACAGCTGGCAAGAAGGGCGCCAGCTACGCATTGGTAGGCATCGGGTAGGCTCTTTTCGTGATGCGCCATACTCCACATGCGACCTGCTGATAACGGTAGTGTAAGGATAATGTATGCCAGGGGGTACAGGACCATCAATCTGGCTGCGCGGTCGACCTTTGCATAGCTGGTTGATTGGACCCTGACTGATGGTTGTACAGCTGCGACGGCTGCTCTCAGTCGGATCAGGACGAAGACGTATATGATGATGGTGCCAAATTGAACGATGAAAATCCAGAGATAGTGCAGAGCAAGACGATCTGTTCGATATTGCTCTCCAGCCCAGCACCAGGCGCCAGCACGGACAAAATATTTGTCCTTGTATTCGATTGGACCAATGATGCTCAGTAACAATGCGAACGTCCACACACAGACCACTGATGCGATGAAGCCGACATGGCCAACGCGACGGCCTTTGACCGCTGTGTAGAAAGTGTGAAAGGCGATGGCCATGACGAAGAAGCCAGACGTCAGATCACCAATGTTAAGTAGGAAGCCTTGTGCAAAGCAAGCTGAGGAAGGCGCGAAGATACCATCTCTTTCGATCCAGTGAAATGAGAAGAGAAAAGATGCGGCCTGCATGAAGTCGGCTATCAACAAATTCATGCACAATACCTGTATTGAAGAATTAGCATGACTTGCGCTCAACTCTGCGAGATGTTTGGATCACATACGACATATTGATTATAGCCAACATACGTCCTGTAATGCCGCCTCCATGTCGAAAACCGATAGACAATGAAGCCTAGAAGACCGAGTGTGGTGACAACAGAAAGCAATCCAAGTAGGCCTGGTGCCACGAGACCCTTCTTGAGTACTGGTCCAAGGGGCGACAAGCTGTATGGAGAAGGGTAGTGCCCTGTCGACGGGTCGACTTTGATCTCTTTGACCATGTCTGACAACTTTGTCTCGATCGCGAATCTTTTCAGACGTCTTTGAAGAATGAACGGAGAGTGGAAGTCAACGAGTCAACCAGTCAACCAGTCAGCCAGCCTCGAGACCGCCGGCAACCGAGACCAGATGTACTGGGTATGTGTCGGGGGCTTCAATTGTCTAACACTTGTGAGTGATCTTGACCGGGTGGGCAATCCAGGTACATTTCCGTAGTTGCAAAGAAACCCGAGCGGCAAGTAGGATGGGGTCGGCTTTGGTACCCATTCTTTCTACTTTATTCGCCGCTGCTGTAGGTCACTGTCCAGGACGAAGGAACTAGCTCACCTTATTGGCCTTGTGCACGCACCTGGCACAACACTCGTGATGGATCAGCCTCGATCTGCATACCCGTCGACTCAGGCCGCAAAGTTGCTCGAGCGTAAACGGAAAAGGGAGGCTTAAGGTTGGTACCTTGCCGAAGCAACGACCACCTTTGCGACCTGCATACGAATGCCTTGTTCGGCTGCCACAATTTCATCAACCACACAGACAAAGTGCTGCCGAAGGTTCAGCTTTGACACCCCCCTGCCTTTTCGGACAGTTCGGTCATGTCAATCGTGAGAAGTCTAAGCTCCTGTGGCTTGCCTTGTGAGTCTCGACTTCGACGCGGCTAGAATTCATCCTACATTGCTGTATCAATTATTCATTAGCTCGCTTCGAGAAAACATGGGGCTGTGAGGGGTATTGGGCCGAGCCAGAATCCGGCAAATGCTTATTACAAAACCCCAGTCTTGGTCTGTAGAAAACGACTTCTCGACGAAATATCTATAGCATCTCGGCGAAACTGACTGAATGGCAACTTGACGGCAATGAATCGTGCAGTTCACAGCTGCATATGTGCGGACGTAGCTGTGACCGCTTGCCAACATATTGGACGGAAGACGATTGGGAAGGTGGATCTGCAGGGCATGAGTAGCGATGACGACGATTAAACATGGTGTGAAGAGGCGTGTTTCGAAGGGACTGCGGCACGGCAAGCCGGCTTCCCTGATGGTTGTGTCTCCGCATTTGACAGGCGAACGACTCGTCCGTATCGGATGGGCAGTTCAGTAAGGAAACCATGAATTGAGAGCTGGCAAAGAGACTCTCGTCGTGCGTGTCCGAGGAAGCGGCGATGCAGGATGAAGTTGGAGGCGTCTGTAGTCGGGTTACGTACACCAATCAGAGCCTGCGTGGCTTTTGTTGTTCATCTCCGTTGACGCGGCTCGAGAGACAGTGTCATAGAGCCTTGAAACGACTCAAGAGGGCCTTTGTGGTTCTCCAATAGATGCCCTGTCTTCTGCCCTAGTTATGAATCGCGTCCTGCGTCTTGTGAGATCCTTCGGGAATACGGGTACCGGTTTTCGGGGTGAGCTCTGAGCACTCTACGGAGCTTTCTAGACCTCACACATGGTTTCGCATGATGACCGAGACTTTCAACGTATGCACATAAGATCATGTGGACGGCGTATTGTGCTCAGTGCTAGTGGGTTGATCAATGTCAAATGCCAGCTGCCACCAGCACGGAAGCAGCGTTCCGCTGTCGTTCTTCGACTCGCGGAGGAGCAGCCTCAACATGGCTCGTGCGGTTATAAGTCGTTCCTTCGAAGATCTTGACTTGTTAAGGCGTCAGTAATGAGAAATCTTGGGGGTTGTGGAGATGAGTTTCAGAGGACATAGCTTTGTTATTAGTCGTGGATGGTAGCATCCAAGCCGATGAGGTGGATAGCCTGAGGCACCCAGATTAGAGCAGGGTGACCGTACTGCACCGCCACAGCACTTCAGCCACAATCGCCACTCCCCTTGCCTGTGCCTCCTTGCTTAGAGCTACGTCTCCAATTTCTGGAACACATCAACCACCAAATCATCAGTCCTTGTTCTACTCTCGAAAAGAAAGCTAAGATGAAGTTTTTTACTCTGACTAGCGCACTGGCTCTCTTCGCCACGGCAGCTTCGGCTCTGGACAAGCCCCTCAATATCCAAGTCGACAAGGCCGTTGAATGTACCCGCAAGACTCAGGCTGGTAAGTATTTCATACGTGACCATAGGAATTCAAAGATACTTATTTCGTGTCAGGCGACAAGATCGAGGTTCACTACCGCGGTACTCTCGAGGACGGTGGCAAGGAGTTCGATGCCAGCTACAACAGAGGCCAACCCTTGAGCTTCCACGTTGGCAAGGGTCAGGTCATCAAGGGCTGGGACCAGGGCTGTAAGTCTTGTGTTATATGTTCTTTGGGACAAGAAGTTTGCTGACGTGGTTGTAGTGCTCGACATGTGCCCTGGCGAGAAGCGCACATTGACCATTCAACCCGAGTGGGCATACGGCAGCAGAGGCATGGGACCCATTCCTGCCAACAGTGTGCTAGGTATGTGATATCGTGTCTTTTTTGAACGAGATGTGCTAACAGGTTGCAGTGTTCGAGACTGAGCTGGTCAGCATTGTTGGCGTCAAGAAGGACGAGCTCTAGATAGTTAGCACCACATAGATGCTACTGAAATAATGGCATGCTGCCGGTCGTCATGTCATTTTTATGCTCTGAAAAATGCTCCTAATCCTGGTTCATGGCTATGTCTTCCATGTTTTTCACGCCGGCCTCGAGTTCGCGCATTCTCTGACCAATTCTCCTCTTGACCTCGTCGGCCAATTCTGTATCAGCGCCCTCGACGATGCTTCTGTATGCTTCTTGGACCCTCGTCAGCTCTTCCCTTGCGGCCTCACGGTCGGCTTCGGCGTAAATGGTCTTGTTCTCGGTCTCTTCCATGGCCATCTCGAACTGAACTTGTGTTAGCTTTTCAGAGTCCTTTGTGGTATCGGGCAAGACATACCTCATCTCTAGCTGTAGCGTATAGCTCGGTAATCTCCTCAATGGCCTCGTCGGCAGCAGACTTTGTAGACAGCCATCTGTTGAAGTTGTTCACATGCGAGGCGCTTCGGATCTGGAGGGGAGACGCGGCGAAACGGGGGCGTGATAGGGTGCCCAATGGACGTGAGCCAGCGGTGGGCTTTGTGCGAACAAGAAGAGCAGCAGCTCGAGACAGTGCAGCGCGCGACAACATGATGTTCTGTGTATTGTAATGGTCAACCTGAGTGTTGGTCTCATGACATCAGGGTGCTTTTCGGCCACCGTCTTGGCACTCCCGCTTTCACTGCGTGCATTTGTGACTTTCGCTGGTATTGACACGATAAACAAACATCCAACATACTATGGCTGTCTGGGGCATATCCTTGTTGATTCTGTCCCTGACGTTTCTGATACACCGACACCCACCCAACACATGGCGTCTGTCATGGACGCTCCTTCCGCCTCCCGACTCAAAACACATCAAGGCGACGCTCGAGGATTATGATGAGAAAGAGAAGAGCCAGGACAGGCAGGAAAAGAGCGAGGACAACTCGGTAGTCGAGGATGAGCCAGACATCAAGGTCGAAGAGGAGAGCGACGACGACCAAAAGACTCCCCAGGCCACGCCCGCCGCCCCCTCGATTGCCGTTCCTTCATTCAATCTGGACTCGGACAGCACCAACACGCCAGAACCAGATACCAATGACACTTTGTCGCCTCCGTCCTTCCCGGCAGCAAACTCACAACAACGCGCCATGCCTCCGCCTCCGAAGCCCGTCTCCAAATCGCGAACTGCAGCACCATCATCCCTCATGCCACCGCCCTCGTTCCCAGCCCCCAACTCTGCTCAACGCGCCTCAAACTCGTCCTCCCTCATGCCGCCTCCCTCACGACCGAACCGCTCGAGTCTCGGCGTCCCTTCCATCCCAGCCAGACAACCACCTCTGTCTGCAGCCGCCCAAGCCCGCGCACCGCCCCCACGCATCGACACTCCCAAATCCTCGTCCAGCAAGGTGAAACTCGCTCCCGGCTTTTCGCCTCTGGACTGGGCTTCTCTGGCTACATCCAGGAATCTGTCCAATGTTTCGTCCTTTACCCGCGTCACGCCTTCGACGCTGGCAGAGAAGAATGGCAGAAAGGGAAACGATGCTTGGAGTGTCTACAATGGAAAGGTGTACAACATCACTCCTTATGCGCCATTTCATCCCGGCGGTAAAGGTGAGTTGTTGAGGGCTGCCGGCAAGGATGGCACAAAGCTGTTTATGGAGGTGCACCCATGGGTCAATTGGGAAGGCATGCTAAACTCATGTCTAGTCGGCGTCATGGTTTCGGAGAGTGAGGGCGAAGGTTTGGATGCCATGGACTGATTATGTGTGTCGTTTCTGCGTTTCCTTGTCTTTTCGACTATACCAATGATACCCCGGATATTAGAGGTATTGCTTACACAGCTGCCATGAACATTATTCTCCATACACTCTTCTTCCATGTAACCTTTTGCGAATATGAAATATAGCAACTCTATCAAGTTGTTCGGTCAAGTGGGAGCTTCGTGTAACCGCGGGCCCCGCTTTCCGAATGGTCTGGAACTATCATGCTACACCGTTACTGTCAGCTTACCCCATCTCCAAGGCAAGTGCTATATCAAAAGAGCTACTGCCATCCCATTTATATCCTTCCTTTTCCTATTCTCGAACATTGTCTCAAATTCAATCCGCATAAAACTCCCAATCATGGCACAAAGAGCAACCGCATCCTGCTTCTGCGGCACCGTCCAACTCGAACTGGTGCGTTCTTCCATAAAACCGACCCACCTTGTTATTGATCCACAGACTGACAATGTTCCCGAAAAACAACAGCCAGTCGAAGGCGACGACCTAACCCAAGTCTTCGTCTGCCACTGCACCGACTGCCGCAAACTCACCGCCTCGGTCTTCACAACCGCCTTTGTCGTAAAAGACTCTTCCCTCACCCACCTCCGCGGCGAGGACCAACTATCCCAATACGCCACTTCGACAACCGTGGCTTCAGGCAACACAATGACGAATTTCTTTTGCAAGAAGTGTGGCACGTTGATGTATAGACGCAGTTCCGGGTTTCCGGGATTGAGTATCACGAGGGTGGGCACGGTGGATGATTTGGAGTTGCATGATACAAAGTTGAAGCCCAGGGTGGAGATTTGGTGTCAGAGTAGGGTTGCGTGGTATGGAGGTGTCGAGGGGATCAAGCAGTCGCAGGATCAGGCTGCGTTGTAAAGAAAATGTGATGATAGCAGCCTTTTTTGGACATGGCAGTTTTTACGAGAGCATTTGGTCGGGGGAAGGAATATTGGATTGTGGATAGGTTAATTATGCTTGGTCTCTTGCTTCTTGCTATTGCCTATTGCCAATTGTTCGTCTTAGAGTGTGTTTTCCAATCTCCTCCGTTGCTTCTCTTCCTCCCCTTGTTCATTTCCAAATTCAAAAAAATTCAAGAATGCTTTCCTTCCGCATGTCATTCAGCCTCATTGGCTATCCCGCTTCCATTTGTCAAGATTACTATCCTCCCTCTTGTGTGCTCATGGACTGGGTGTCCTTCGAAAATGCAAAAACTCCCTTCGTCTTTCCGACTGATAAAATGTCGTAACCTCGTTAATCGTGTCTGCTTCGTCGAAAGCTTGATGGTCGGTGTCCAATGAAGGTCGAGGGTGCTGTTGTTCCTCGCTCAATCCTCATCCTTGTCTCTGATGCGGTCTTCGTCAGTCCACTCGCCATACAGGCAAGGTGGATCGCACTCGCAGATGAATGGGATTTCGTACTCGTACTCGTCTTCAGGCTCCTCGTAGTGAAGCAAGCAGCAAGACTTGGCGCAGTCGCAGCAGTTTCCGTCCTCGTCATAGTCGTTGTGTTCTGCCTTGCCATCGAATCTGTCACGATCCTCCTGGGTGATTTGAACGCCGCCGTCTTCAGTATCAGCCAGACTCTCTTCGTACTCCTTATGAGCCTGGGCGAACTTTTTCTCCCATAGCTTCTTCTGCCACTTCTTGACCATGCCACCAAGGACAACAGGGTGGCCTTCAATGTAGGGGTCCATGATCTCAAGTAGCATTGTGGTTGCGTCGGTATGGCAGTGTTTCACGTACGTCTTGTCGAGCACCTCACGAGATGGAATGATAATCTCCAGCTTCTTGATGAAAGGCAATTGGTCACGGCATAGAGACAAAGCTGTGTATTCCTTGCCTTCTATAGTGATTTCCTCATCGGTGTTGATGTTTCTGGCGTTGAGACCAAAAATGTTGATGATGTCTCGGTGGGTAGGGAAGGCCAATGTGAGGTGGGTAAGCAGTTTTCGAGGAAAATGAAGGTTCCGGCGCAGAGTCTTGCTGAGCAGTCGTTCATGGTTGATGAGTAGGGGAAGGCATCTGAACATGTAGGCGCGCATCTCCTCAGCGACAACCTTGTTGCATCTGAGCAGATTGGAGACCATGTCGTTGCGATCGTTGATGTGTGGCATGCCTCTGCCGCGCATACAGTATCGAGCGTAGGGTTCGATGGCGTCCTGAGGAGCAGCATAGCGGTAGATTTCGTTTCTCAATTCGCTGGGCAAATCGAGAAGAGGGAAGGACTTCTTGTTTGCATCCCACCATTTCTGCTGAGCCTTGAGAACCAACTTTGTTCTGTTCTCGGGACAAAGGAGAGTAACGTAGTTGGGATTGGTCTCATCCTTCTTGGACTCTTCCTCGAGATAATCAACCATAAGGATCCAGTTGTTATCCAGGCAGACTTGAACTTGTTCTTCGTGGAAGCGAGTGGGTAGAGTACGCTGACGACCTTGACATTGCGGTACGAATTCGAAGTGGAAGGCGTTAGGATCAGGAGTCTCCTCCCAGGTGCAAATGTCCTTTTTCACCCCGACCGTGATCTTCAGCTCCATGGCGTTGGCGTCAAACGAGCTGATGATGAACTTGTCTTTTGTATCGAGCACGTGCTTGTGGAGGATGCTGGTGAGTTGTTGATCGTCGGCCTCACGGACCCAGCCATCATTGGTCTTTTGGTATCGAGTAGGAAATATGAGCTTGGCCATGGCATGCGGTTTGGGTTCAGCGTTTCGAGTTGAAGGATATCACAAAGGTGACGAGGTTGAGCGAGAGGAAGTGTCGCGATGTGCAGACTAGCAGTCGACAGGCAGCCGTCGTCGAGTCGACGTGACGAGCGACCACGGAACGCGGAGAGAGCCTGTGAGCCACCGAGATTCCCTCGGAAGGAGTGATGAAGAGAAGATATGGATGTCTCTTGTAAGGTTGTCGGTCCAGATAGAGGTGATAGGACAAGTGCCAATACAAAGTTCAAAGTAATGAAGGAAAGAGCTGGAAAGAACAGCTATTGTACTAGGCAGATATTGTCGAAATGCTATTGTGAAACTACCATTGTGAGGCTGCTATTGTAAGGCTGTCGTCCAGGCTCTTGTTGTGAGGCTGCTATCGTGTGAGAGCTGGTATTGCATATGAATAGCTGTCAGGTAAACATCTGCCGAGTATTCGATGGTTTGAAAGACGACGGGAAGAAAATGAAGGTCCCTGCCATGGAAAACTGAACGCTAGAATTTAATGTCAATATGAGTTACATCATTGCCATGTGGTATAGGTTTGCCCCATGCCCCGCCGACATAACGCTCTATCGCTCCTGGACGCATTCATGATTTTCTGCCGAGTCATCTACCTTTGAGCGAAACCACAAATTCATGAGTCGAGTTCCAAGCTTATATCAACAGAAGTCTCAAAGGAGAGATACTGCTCCCTTCTGTAACATTCGGACCGTAATTGTGAACATCCTATCGATCAGCCTAGCCCGATACTGCTCGACTCTCATCGGACTCACCTCACTTCTCAGCATCATCGTCCTTGTCTTTACCACCAAAGGGTGACAACCAGATAGCCAACAATACAAGCAGACCACAACCGAATCCAGCAGCAAATGCAATCTTGTCACTGATCTGTACATCTTCCTTGACTGTCTGAATGTGGCCGATCGTGTGTTGCATGTTTTGTGTGATCTCAAGTAGAGCGTGGTAGTTGCTGTGTTGGCTGTTCAATATCTCGGCTTGGGATTTCGAAATGTCGTGCTGCTGTTGCGAGACCTTGATGACGAGAGCCTTGATGCTGACTTCGGAGTCGACCTTTTTGCGCAAGCCATTCGAACGGCGTCTAGGAAGCTCAGCAGCGTGACACTGTGATGGAGATGTATCAGCAAAGACGTCAAGCTGATTGGAGAATACACTGACAAGTCTAGCAGTGGCATGATAAGAGCAGGTGGTGTTCGCCATGGCAAGACAGTGAGGGCGATGGCTCTAAGTCTTGTCAGCAACAGATCGAAGACTGCATACCGCAAGACACACAGCTGTCCTTGCAACAGTTCGATGATGAAGGAGCATCGTCGCAAGTGCTCGAGATCCGAAGCTCTGGAATGCTGATGGTTGATTGTTGCAACATGTCAGTCGAATTATGGCGGAAAGATGCTACAATTCGAACTTTCGCTTGAAGAGAGGTCGCGCCTTCCCGAAGGCATGTGGTGGAATACCTGGTCAATAGCAAGTTCAAGCGGCATGTACACTCACGGATCTACTCCCAAGGGACTAACAAAAACAACTGGACGAGCGATACAGGTAAAAAGCCAAGGGTATCAGTCGAAGAACGGTATTACAAACTAGATGCAGAGGAAAGTAAAGATGAAAGAAGACCCCCGAGCCCAGATATGCACCAAACGCCCTCTCATATTCATATCGAAGAAAAGAGGCAGTATCCACCGTGAATTGTGCCTGTGTGTGTGTACATACCACACCTCGCATCCGTGACGTCTTCGCTGGCAGAATTTGAGAAACAAAAGCAGAAAGCATAAGTCGAGAAGAAGTCGTCTAACATTGGCAGCCCTGGCCAGCCTGTGTACCGGAAGCCTCGGGTCTGAGGTCAACACCGGGTCTGGGGGCGCCGCGCATGCCTCTCTGGGTGGCTTGCTCGATGGGCAGCTTCTTTGCGATGGCGGTGAAGAGTTCCTTGACGTTCTCGGCTGTCTTTGCAGAGGTCTCGAAGAAGAGCAGACCGGCTTCTTGGGCGTATTGTTCGGCGTCGGCGGTGGGAACAGCGCGCTTGTCGGGTTCTTCGGTGACGAGATCGAGCTTGTTTCCGGCAAGAGCGATGATGATATTCTCGTTGGCTTGACGTTGCAGCTCCTTGACCCAAGCCTTTGCCTTGTCGAGGGATGCCTGTATGGATTGTGTTAGTCGAGTTTTGTGGGTGTAGAATTGGAGGGGGTCGTACGGCTTGAGTAATGTCGTAGACTACAACAGCGCAGTTGGCGTTGCGGTAGTACATGGGGGCCAGAGACTTGTAGCGCTCCTGACCTGCGGTATCCCAGATCTCAAACTTGACGGTGGTCGTGTCATCGAGAGCGATTGTCTGGGTCAAGAAGGCAGCGCCGATGGTGGATTCTCGGTAGTCGTCGAACTGGTCCTTGACGAAACGGAGGACGAGCGAACTCTGTTGGGTGTTAGATGAGTGTTTGGAGGTGGAGAGGCTTTGGAGTGAGTGCGCACCTTTCCGACAGCGGATTCGCCTGTGCGAACATGGTCAGCATACAGCTTTGAGGCGTGGTTGGAGGGAGACGAGGCATACCCAAAAGGACGAGCTTGAACTGAGCGAAGCGGGCGCCGCCGCCTGGTCGGCCCATTTGCTGCTGGCGGGCAGACATGTTGGTTGGTAGATGTAGGTGGTATGCGCGGCTATGGTAGAGGTGTGATAGAGTCGATGGCGTGGTTTGGTCGAAGAGCGGTATGAAGCTGAGAATCCAGGCCGAAACACACCAAGTCGGCGAGTTGTTGACTGCAGCAGATGACGACGGCGACACGCTGGCTCGGGACTTCGGTGCTTGGGTGCTCCTTCCCAATCTTGCTCGCTGCTCGAACCTTCAACGCCCGCGCCAAGCTTGGCGCGCGTCCAGCCACCCGCTCGTTTGGACACCAGGCCAGCCTTTGGGCATTCTATCGACCACTTTTTGTCGGGCTCTTCTGTTGTTGCCGCGCTTCTGCATCTTCTAGACGACATGAGTGCTCTTCTGCCTTTTCGCGACATCAATGTCCACGCTTCTTCCACCCACTATGCCTTCTCGTCTCCCTCATCTCCTTCCGCTCCTACCCTTGTTGTAGAGCGTCCGTCTGGTGATATCCGTCTCCATGATGGCAAGCTTCTGGGTGGTCAAAGAGTTACGAGCATCCAGGGTATTCTCGGAATCATCAGTTTGCGCCTCGGTATGTTCTTTGTTCCTATTCGACTTTATTCAATGCTCATATCCTCTAGACAAGTACATCGTTGTTGTCACAAAGGCCCAGGCTATGGGCAGGATCAAGGGTCATCAGATTTACAGGGTTGTCGCTACTGAATTACTGCCTCTTCGTGAAAGACAAGTTCGCGATCCTGATGAGGACATCTACCTCGGACTGGTCAACACCCTGCTCAAGAGCAGCCCATTGTTCTTCTCATACACCTTCGATCTCACCAACAGTTTCCAAAGACAGGCCGAAATCGATCAATCCTCTCCCATCTGGGCAAGAGCCGACGATCGCTTCTTCTGGAATAAATTCATCCAAACTGATCTAATCAACTTCCGTCAAGGCCAAGGAGCTCGTCGCCAAAATGTTGGTCCGCAACCCGCCATGGACCCTTATATTCTGCCCGTCATGTACGGTATGCTCAGAATCACAAACACTTCGGTCAAAAGTGCCCCCATGACTTTCATTCTCATCACTCGTCGTTCAAGACACCGCGCTGGTACCCGCTACTTCTCCCGTGGTCTGGACGAGCAAGGACATGCTTCCAACTTCAACGAGACCGAACAGATTGTTATTTTGAACGATGATGCTTCGAGTGGAATGACTACCTTTGCTGGCGACGGTGGTTTCTCCAACAACAAACTCCCTGGTGGAGAAACTCAAGTCTTGTCATACGTCCAGACCAGAGGCAGTGTTCCCGTTTACTGGGCCGAGGTCAACACCCTGAAATACACTCCCAAATTGCAAATCAGAGGAGTTCAATCCGCTGTGCATGCAGCAAAGCTACACTTTGACGAACAGATCAAGCTGTATGGAGAGAACTACCTGGTCAACCTTGTCAACCAAAAGGGCCGTGAGCAGAAAGTCAAGGAGGCATATGAAGATATGGTCAAACTTCTCGTATCGAACCCTGCAGAGGATACTGAAGCCGATCGCACGACAAGGGAGAAGTTCCACATTCTCGAGCCTCAAGGCGGCCGACATGAGTTTGACAAGTTGCACTATGTATACTTTGATTTCCACAACGAAACCAAGGGACTGAAGTGGCACCGTGCACAACTTCTTCTTGACCAGCTCAAGGATGGTTTGATGAAGGGAGAGTACTTCCGCGGTGTTGACAAGCCTAGTGGTGGTGTGCAAGTATTGAGCCGCCAAAGTGCTGTCGTTCGCACCAACTGCATGGACTGCCTGGATCGCACCAACGTGGTTCAGTCCATGCTTGGCCGTTTCACTCTTTCTCGCATGTTGACCGATGTTGGTATCTTGAAGGCAGGAGAGAACGCTCAGGAAGATGCTGCGTTCGAGCATCTGTTCCGCAATGTCTGGGCAGACAATGCAGATGTGGTCAGCAAGTCTTACTCGGGTACCGGTGCTCTCAAGACAGACTTTACCCGTACTGGCGAAAGAACGCGTGCCGGTGCCTTGCAGGATTTGAACAATTCAATCACCCGCTACGTGTGCAACAACTTCCTCGACGGACCCAGACAGGACGCCTTTGATCTGTTCCTCGGCACCTATGCGCCCGATCCTTCGGGCTTGGGCTCAGCACACCAGTTTGCGGACACTAGACCGGTGTTGATCCAGTCTTTGCCGTACATTCTGGCCGCCTGCGTCTTCTTCATCTTCATCTCACTCTTCACACGTCGCCTGCCGGATGCTACTGTATGGCCGTTGAGAATCTTTGTTCTCATCTGTGTTATTGGTGCTGCATGGTCTGGTAGATTCATCACCTCGCATGGAGGTCTTTACGTAAGTAGCCATACCTTTGAAAAGTTCGGGAGACAATGCTAAACGATATCAGGTCAACTGGCCGAAGCTCAACACACCAGCACATGCTCTTGAAAGCTATCAAGAAACTCTTGAGCGTGTAAGTAGAGACCCTCTTCTAGGATCCATGGTTTCCAAGCACGGTCGCGGCAAGAGCGATGCCAGACTTGGATACATGGAGGAGGGCAAGAAGCGTAGAGAGTAAACGTAAGAGTGGGTTAGATATACAGGTCGCTCTTGCGAAAAGGCCGGAACAGGTAATTCTAGAAGGGGTGGGTGGTAATCGAATTGGTTTCTTCTTTTCTTTTACGACAGCTTGACAACCGTCACACTGCAAAACCAGCCATATGCTGTGATATGTGTATCCCCAAACGCCGCGCTGAAGAACAGGACAAAGACCATTTCCATCATCAACCTTGCATGGCGCAGTCCAGACATAGCCTCATCTCGGCTGTAATAGCACAGGTATTGCAAACATGTTTTCCACAGGCTCTGCAAGCCGTGTCTGCGGCTAAGGTATCCATTCCGTATTCGGGTGTCAAGACCTGATCGCAACCATCGCACGTCCAAACCTCCTGTTGTGATCGCTGCGAAGGCATACCATAGTGCCGTGTCTGAGAAGTCGGCGGTAGCTGCCAGAAGGAGTGTAGTGTGGATCGTTGCGGCGCATCTTGATTCTGGAATTGTGGTAGAGATTGATTGTGTGGCTGCGACGGGAGTGGAGAGGCATGTGGATGCGCTTCTTGTGCTTCGAACAACTTTTCTACCGTCGATGCTGTTTCTCGTCAGAACAAGGTATGCATGAGCAGAGGTGCGAGAGGCTCATACCATGGATCTGTGCCTCTTCTGGTCGGTCATCTCGATAGCGCTTCCGTGTTCGACTGTTCAAGTTTTGCGGTGTTCTATCCTCTTGCTGTGTATTCCCTTGACTGCTCTGCTTCCAACTGAACGGTGATGATTGTGGTTCGTGGGTTTTGCTCTGGACAAAGAAGTTTGGTAGGCGGACTGGAGAGCTCAAGAAGGGTGTTGGCGAGGGGGCTTCGAGAGCGGAGGGCGTAAAGAGAGAGCCCGTCGAGCGCTTGCGTTTCATGGACATGGTTGCTGCGAGATGGCTACGATGGATATAATTGGCGATGCGGTACCTGAGTGGTCTGGCCTCGTGGTCGAGTACGGATATCCGCGTCAGAGAAAGTGGATTACGCGACTGCGCGCGTCTTCCTTCCCCGCTTGCGTCACTTGAAGCTTCTCTTCTCCTCACCTTGATAACCGTGTGATGTTCTTTTGAGAAGATATACAAATTCAGAGGCTCGGTAGGTTCTTATCATCTTCTAGTGTTTGCCAGCTTCTTCACCATCTCGTGAGATTCCCAGAAGCATAAATACCTAGCGGTCATGTCTGTCTCCGAGCTAATCACCAGATAGAAACAATGCCAACCCGCGAACCAAGCCATGCTGGAAGCTGGTACAGCTCTTCCAAATCACAACTCTCAAGCCAACTTGATGGCTGGCTGTCCAAGGTTGATACTCCTGTCCAGCCCATCGGCCAAGTCTCGTCTCAGGAGTCTTTGAGCACTCTGCCTGTACCCGGTGCCAGAGTCATCATTGCTCCGTAATGCTTTCTGCTGTCAGTACACACACACTGCTTACTGACTTACCTCTCAGACACGCTGGCTACTCATACTCCGGACCTGCAGCTGCATGGGCCTATCGCTCTTGGGACGTTTCAAAGGCAAAGCGTGTCTTCTTGCTCGGCCCTTCGCACCACTTCTATCTGTCCAAATGTGCTCTCAGTCAATGCGACAAGTATGCCACCCCTCTCGGAGATTTGACTGTCGACAGCGAAACAACAAAACAGTTGTACGAAACCGGCAAGTTTCAATGGATGAGCAAGAGCGTGGATGAAGACGAACACAGTCTAGAGATGCACTTGCCGTACATCTACAAGATGCTTTCCAAGTAATCTTGCCTCCTTCCTTCTTTGGAAAACTTACGCACGACTGACCAGTCCCCAGATCCTTACCCTCAGGATCTGCATTCCCGAAACTCGTCCCCATCATGGTCGGCAACACAAACGCAGCCACCGAAAAGCAGTTCGGCGAGCTCCTAGCGCCTTACCTCAAAGACCCTTCCAACGCTTTTGTAATCAGCTCAGACTTTGCACACTGGGGCTTGCGTTTCCGCTACACTTACTACGAACCTTCTTCCGGTGATGCAGTAAATCTCTCAGCGAGGGCAAAGACACCTAGAGATCCTCCCATCCACGAGAGCATCAAGAAAGTCGACTTTGAGTGTATCGATGCCTGTGAGACGGGTAGTCATAAGACTTGGCTCGACACACTCTCAGATACTGGCAATACGGTTTGTGGAAGGCATCCGATTGGTGTTGTCATGGCTGCTATGGAGGCGTTGAACAGTTCTGCGAGGTTCAAGTTTGTACGCTATGAACGCAGTAGTGAGTGTACCAGGGTTGAGGACAGTAGTGTTAGCTATGCTAGCGCTTTTGCTGTCATTTGAGCGATGAGATGATGCTTTGACGATAATGAAACCATGTTCTTATTTCGATTGCTTTCGTGCCCACTTTGTATGTTGGGGCGATGGCTCTTAGTCTTTTTTCTTTACAACTGATGCCCTCCTTCAATGGGTCAACCCGTCCATCCACACACACCTGATCCTAAAAACAACCATATACCTTTTGCAACTGCACATGTAGCGAAACATTTAGACGTAATCATATACATGTAGCTCAGGACTTTTCCCAAACCATCAACAACATTCAAAAGATTGAGACAAAACCAACCCGGCTAATTTCTAACCCGCGTCCCAGCAACATATGCAAATGCTCCACCACCAAAGGCTTCCGACCCCCTGTCTTCAGCACGCACACGAAACAGCAAAGATCGTCAACAAAAAAAACAGTGCTCTCCCGGACAGGCTTGAACTGTCAACCTCTCGATAGCCGACTTGCAGAGTTGCAAATCTTAACAGTCGAACGCGCTAGCCAATTGCGCCACGGAAGATGTGAAAGCTGGGCTTTCTGTGGCTGTTGGATGGGGAGAGGTGAATTTGATATAATCATATAGCTATTCTGGAAACTTTGACATTGATGACGATGCATGTAGGAAACATTCGAGCCTGCATCTGTTGATGATTCCTATTCTTGCGTGAAGATGCTCAGTGTGGTTGATGTTTTGGACATTGGATTTGTGCTGTGTGTGCTCGGTTAGTCTCGCTTGTGCAGGAACGGGGATGCGTGACTTTGTGCTGTGCTGTCTTTGGGCGTGTCTATGTCTGCTCTTCGTGGGAATACAAGTCTGTTGGCCAGTCAAAGGTACGAGAACATACTCTATACTACCCAAGACCGGTGTAGAGAAATTTTTTGCTTGTTTCGCCGAGCTGAACAGAGAATGGGAAGTCAGGTATGTATGAGACATGGAAGCTTTCCAGGATTCGTAATGTGCGAGAAGAAACAGCGGTAGAACTCGATCAATGATGTATTTGTTGATTTGATACTTGTATCGTAGAACTCTGCAGTCAGTCGGGACATTTCGATATGCTCCTCGAAGGATCAGTATCGTTGTTGGCCGAGATATCAAGCGATTGAGGCCAATCGTACTGGTTGAGAGTCGCACCCTGTCTTCTTGGCGGTCCAGAACTTGTTTTGTAGGCCAGGTCTGTTCACACTGGTCGAGCTTTGATGAGGACCTGACCATTTTCATCTTGAGTATGTGCAGTTTTCAGGTCAATCTGATAGTTAAAGACAGATTTATGTTGATTGCCAATGTCCATCAGCAAGATGTTCTCTTGTCGAAGAGTTGATTGATAGGCACCAAGCTAGATGTTAGTAACAGAGCCTCAAGCCTCGGCTTCAACCTTGATGGGCGACAGCATGGCATAGCAGCATAGCTACCGACTACAACAAACACAGGCACACAAAGAGATGCATCTCCATGGCGTCGGCACAACAAACATGCCGTCAGCATATGCAAATGCCTTGTCCCCAGGTGGATCGTAAACTCGTGATTGGGTAATGTACGTCAAGACTCTGCGCAGTGTAAGAATGTCGTCACCGAAACGCTTTCCACCACAAGCTCAAAGCTGTTTATAAACCTCACCTGCAGGAAACACACATTCCAATTTTCGTTTTACCATTCCAATTCCATCAGCAAAATCAATCAACATGCTCCGTACATTCACCCGCAACACCGTCTCCAAGACCTTCAAGCCTTCATCGGCTGCCGCCCTCCGCGTTCGCGGCATGGCCGACAAGAAGATTGAGGACAACACCCAGGCTGCCGGCGAGGCCAAGTCCACCAACCCCCAGAACCCTTCGGTCATCTCTTCTGCCGGTGCCGTTGGCAAGCAGTTCAACCCTGATGGAAACATCGGTCAGGTTGGCGAGGCTGTACGTTTCCTGCGCGCTTCATCTCATACAACAGCTTGATACTAATACACTACAGATCGGTGGACCTTTCTCCAAGGATGGCGCCATCGGTTCGCAGTTCGATGCAGCCAAGGATGGTATTGCCGGTCAGGTCGAGAAGGCCGTCGACGGCCCCAGCAGACCCGCCACTCAGAAGAAGTAGACTACGCACCTCATACCCTTTTTCACGATGATGCACGACACGAATCAACACCAGAGACATGAAGAGCGCTGTACTCTAAGAAGCATGGATGTATGAAAGCATTGCTCCAATTGCATTGATCCATAGATGATCAGCATGAATACAAAACACTCAAACAAACCCATCGTTGCTCCTATCCGTGACTTGCTCTATTTGCTGTAGCTACATCTGCAAGTCGTCCTTTGACATTTGATGCTCCGCTGGTCGAATAGTTAAAATAACACGTACGTCCGCTGCCTTCAAGGATCTCATAGTGGATTCTTGCATGCCCGACTCTATACAGTCGATACAAGGTTCTCATCTTCCTAACCTTGCTCTTCATAGAAGGTATTTGCTCTGCGAGCTTCAAATTCTCCAACATGTTGTCTGCTGCAATGCAACCCTCTAGACATCCAAGAATGTTCTATAGAACGCCGGCGTATGCAGGGACTTGAGTCAAGTGTCGCTTAGTCCAGGCAGTGCCATCGCCTAAAACCTCTCTAGGTTGTTCGTAATCGCGCTGTGTGGTGAATGGCGACACTTCCGACAAGTTTCCAATCCTTCCGAGCAAGAATTCAAGGTGTCTGTACGCAGCAGATGGTGCACCCTGCGGCAAGAAATGGCCCGCCAACTCTGTCAGCACAAACGTGAGTCCGCGCTCCGAAGTCCAGGAACCATAGACTCCTGCACCTGCCATGCTTTCCACAGGATGATCATGGTATGGGACGTAGAATGGTTGCGATGGATATTCACTGAATCCTTGCACACCGTTCCAAGTCAGGTTTTGCAGTGTAGCGAGTGTACCGTTGGCGAATAGGACAAAGTCGAGAGTACCGTGACCAATGACAACGTTGTTGGTGTGCTCGATGACATGTTGGAGTGGTCCACCATTGAGGCCAGAAGGAGGCGACGTATCTGATTCTCCACCAACAAAAGGATTTTCCAAGCCAGGAAGACAGAATTGCCAATCTACGTCCAAAGGTGCGTGTATGGCTTTCTTGACATCGGTGCGGTTGAAGTAGGGCTGCGAGTAGCCATCAGGAAGGTAGAATTCATCGTACGAGAAGGGAAACCCAAGCGAGTCCCAGAGGAGAGGACACTGCTGACCAACCTGATAAATGTCAAAACAGGGATTGATTTCGAAGATGGCAGTGAAGAGGGCATCGTAAATGTCGCAATTTTCATAGTCGTAAACTTCGTCGTACGTCGATGGAGGTGGTGGAAGAGGTCCTGTGGGAGGGAATGTCATCGCTGTATCCATGAAACTGTTCAGTCCGCAAGACTCTGATATGTTCTTGATCTGGGCATTGACGGTATCGTTCAAAGGGAAGAAGTTACGGTTTTGATTGACAAATGAGAGAGCAGGCGCTTGCGAGATTACTCCATCGTATCCAACAGATGGATCGTAGACCATGAGACCATTGACGTTGTAGTACTCAGTATCGTTGTGTTGAATCATTGCTGAAGCGATATATGGCGAGTACATGCCTGCGTATGATTCGCCGGTGATGTAAATCTTGCGTCCCTTGAGCTCGAAGGTGTCTACAAAGTTGCGCCAGAAGCCCAGAAACTGCAATGCTACAGTATCTTCGTTAGTTGCCGTGGCATTGCCTGTACTAAAGCCGGTTGAAATTGGTTGATCAATCCACACCACGTTAGTAAGATTAGACCACGAGTATGTGTTTCTGACGGGACGATATGTGCCAGAGGCCCAATTGACCGGTCCATTTTCGTGGAAGAACCCATCCAGACTTGAGCAGCCTGGGCCGCCGTTAAGCCAGATAACAATCTCATCCTCAGCAGAAGGGTTGTCTGTCGGCACGAACCAGAAGAACAGACTGTCAGTCGTGCTGTTCCCTATAGGCATCGATCCGGAATAACTCTCGCCGATATCAAAATCAATCTCAGGCAATCCAGAGCCATTGACAGCGAATGGTCCCGTAGCGTTAGTCATGTACGCATGGTCTGAACGCTTCTGGAGCAATTGATGTTGTTGTGGCTCCTGTTGAGCTGCAAACATCTTGCTGCGACGTTCATTCTGGGCCCGGTCATATTTGGAAGACCGCGAAGTGCGAGCTGATACAGGTGAGGATAGCAACAAGAGCAAGGAGGCAGCCGTGTAGGCCAAGAATGAGCGGTGCATAATATGAGATGCTAGAAGATGAGTTTTGGATCAGGTCCGTCTGATAAGGAAAAGCCCTTTGGTTTATAAGGAGGCCCTCAGAGCACATCATCACAGTGTCTCATAATGTCATACGTGCGTCCATGCACCGACTGGTTGACCAAGGGCTCCAGACGATTGGCGTTCATCTGTGGATAGATCCGGAGATCTTCATCTCAACAACGAGCGTGTGTCTCAGCTTTGCTGCGCCAAAGACAGGACGGATCTGTTACTTTCTTCCATCCGGCGCTTGGAGGTATGTAGCGACTGGGTCTTCGTGCAGATGCATTCAATGGAGATCAAACTGTAAGGCAGTTGCGGTGGAAACAAGTGATTCAAGCAAGATTCGCGAAAGGGCAGTCAAGTTGTTCGGCAAGAATTGAATCTGAAGGTCAAAGCTTCCCACTCCAGCCACCAATTTTTTCTTATCAGATCATGAGCCCTACCTAGCCGAACTCATCCATACGAGTCTGACAGGTCGTTGCTTTGTCATGATATGACATGCCATCCAGTTATTATTGCCGCTCGTCAACATCGAGTCTTGGGCCTGTTCTGCTTTATGTGGCGGCAATTTAGGGCGCCTGTGACCGAATTCTGCCTCGAAACTCATGGTCTAATCCGCGACATAACGTCTGAGTCGGCTCGAGGATCAACTGCTTCTTGACTATACGCATTACATGCTTTAGTACATGAAGAGGTCGTAGATTTCTTTTTTCTCAAAGCATGCTGATAGGTCATACACGTACAGGAATGGGGAGTTGTAAGCATAGAACACCGCTCCAGGTAGGAAGGCATCTTCTCATTCGTGACTTCCTCAACTTCTCCGACAGGAAGGCATGACTGCTTCCGCTGCTTGCCCAAGCCTCTCGTTCTTCCATTACTGATCTCGGTCTCTTCGACAACAACTCCGACCACATCCACCAACATGCCACAAGTCCATGTGGAGGTGCATCTCAAGGACGCTGATGCCGCCGAGTATATCACACGCATCGAAGTAAGATCCCCTCTTGCTGCCTGTTTCGCTTGCTCATATTGTTCAGATAGAGGATGCCTGCCATGCTTTCCTGACCAAGGAGTACATCCACCCAGCCCGCGACGGCGAAGAGCTTTCACTCGGTAAGCCTTCGACTATCATCTCCAAAACACGTATTGACACCACGCCACCAGACAAGTTCCAGTACAAGGACCACATCGTTTGCGTTCGTGTCACTGGCATCGATTCCGAATTAGAGAGCAATGAAGCCTTCTTGTTTTCCGACGTCCAGCCAAAGGTTCATGCCTATACACTTCACGAACAAGCCACGACTGCTTCTACTGTCACTTTCACTACTTCGAAAGATTCTCAGGCCAAGATCATCAACTTGCCTCATAAGTCCTTGGCTGGCGTCTGGGAAAGGTACGCCCTACTTGCCTGATCCCAATCTGACTCCACTTACATCTGTTTGATAGTCTGAAGTTCGACGAGACCCAAGATATCAAGCCAGAAGAGGTTCTCAATATGGCCGTACACACAGGTGAGCCAAGATCCTCTCTCCTCTCGCACGGCCGAACCACCTTGAACTGACAGAGTCCAAGTCGTCTTGTTGCACCAAGCGGACAATCTTTCGGAAGCGATGAACATTAATCGATTAATCCTCTTTCATGGACCTCCAGGATGCGGCAAATCGACACTGTGGTATTATTCATGCCAGAGATGTATCCAAATCAAAGTGCTGACTCTTGCGTAGTCGAGCACTTGCCCAGAAGTTGGTCATTAGACTCAGCCGGACTTTTAGAGGCGGCAAACTGTTCGAGATCAACACACAGGACCTCTTGAGCAAGTTCTATAGCGAGAGCGGCAAGCTCGTGTCAGAGATGTTCGAGAAGGTCCTCAAAATGGCACATGATGACAAGGAGCTCACCTGTGTACTGATCGACGAGATCGAAAGCATTGCTGCCTCACGTCAAGCCTCTACAAAGAACGGCGAATGCACTGATACTATTCGCGCGACTAATCAGCTCCTCACTGCGCTTGATCGTATCAGACGTAAACCGAACATCATCGTCTTTTGCACGAGCAACTTGATCGAGTCTATTGTAAGGCTTGAACACTCACATCCAAAGCAGAATATTGCTAACTCTGTTCAAGGACACAGCCTTCCTCGACCGAGTCTACGACGTTGTCTCGGTGCCACCACCCTGCGCAAGTGCTGTCTATACTATTCTCAGCAATATTCTCAACTCGCTGATTGATGCTGGAACCATTACCTACAAGCCTTGGCCTCAAAGTTTGCCTCCTGACGACGATGACAAAGACTTTGACTTCTTGGAACTCGGCGACATTCTCGACAAGTCACGTCTACCGAGCCATGAACGACTAACGGTCTGGGCGAATGCATATCCTGACACTCCTGGACCTCTCCTCAAGAGCGTCGCTAAAGACTGCGCAGGCTTTAGCGGAAGGAAATTGGCGAAGCTGCCATTCTTAGCGATCACAAAGTACATTTGGCATGAGCAGTGCACCATCTTCGATGCGATTAAAGCCCTCCAGAAGGCTGTGAAGCTAGACAAAGCCATGAACTGAAGTGATGGATAGTGCTATATTGATAGCTGGTGTTGCTTGATGGATGACCTGGTCGAGAAGTGTCGCTCAAGACCATACGTCTCGCCTCTACGTACTCCTAGCTTTGTTCTGAGCATTGATGAAGAGTCTAGCTCGACCTGTACGACATGTTTTCTCGAGTGATAATATTCTAATGATATCGTGACTAGAGACAGACCATCTTAAGAGATCAGAAAAGTGCAATCGGCGTGAAGAAGCGTGACGTTCGCAACGCGTTACGCTCGTTGTTTTGCGTCTCGCCCCTCAAAACTCGGCAAAACTTACCTCGTACATGAAGTGCTACATCATCGCCAGCTCGTTCTTGAAACATCTCATCAACAGCCTTACGAATTCACCTTTCTTTCCATCATGCTTGATCTCCAATCAATACAGGATGACCTGCCATCCCTTGAGCCTGCGCCGGAACCATCATCTACTCTCGACGATGTTACACAGACCTCACGTGCTCTCACAGACGGACTCTTCTCTGATTGGCATCAGTTGACGAATATCATCAAGAACCACGACGACTTGATCCAAAAACGATGGCGTAACAAGACACGAGATCAGAAGAAATCTATCTTACTGGAGGCTTGGAGTCACGAAATGAGTGATCACCATCGACCTGACTTGACCTTGTTCATCGGCACTTCCCACAAGGAATCATCACATTCACTCGATGCTTACAAGTGGCCCTTTGTTAACCTGGAAGATCTTTTGAGACCAAGAATCTTGCCAACCTTCCTCAACTCTCGGGGCAGCCATCATCCCTATGTGTTCTGTCATGCTGATCTTAGTGCTTGCGCACTCGGCATCTCAGCAGGCAAGATTAGAAAGAATGACATGAAGGGATACAAAATGCTTTTCCTCGACACCGATACTCAGCAGAGCTACGCTAAAACGGTCCCGGAGAGTGACACAGACAACTCTGCTTACGTCAACTCGACTGGGTCTTGGTTTAGCGTTGGACAAGGGCTACTTATACTGGAACTACAGCAACGCCTCTATCACTTCTTGGTAGCGTGCGCAAGGCTCATCATCCATGACCTTGTTTCTGAGTCCTTCAAAGACTCGACATCTGGTCCTGAACTGCAGCCTTCGCCTTTGTCCACCAACGAATCGACTTTTGTAACACTGGCGAGTTCTACCCTGGACGCCCCGTACCAAACCCCGGCGCAACTCGACATGTATCGACTTAATTCCCTCGTTACTGCTAAGCGTTCCGCCATTGCTGATCATATGTGGTTGTTGCGAGAGGATCCAAGCTATTTTGCGGATTGTGTCAACGAATGGAAAGAGCATCAGCCCGAAATGCTTTTGGACGCACAAGGCAAGAAGCATCCAATACACAAAGCTGGCTTGACGAAAGCTTTCTGGAACCGTGTCTTGAGGAAAATGGTGACCGACGCGTACCTTTCACTTTCCCTGTGGGAGTATACTCATCAAGAAGTGTGCAAGTTCGAGGAATTATCGCACAGATACCCAGATCCATCCCCGCTTCAACCTCTGCCGGAAGAAATCGCGTTCGCCATAAAGAAGGTTCGACACTTGTTAGAGCTCTCGGCGGCTAGCTCAATAGCACTGATCAAATCTCATGTTCCACCGTCACCTCCAATGCTCAGTCACTGGCATCGGGAAGGCACATCTACAGCAGATCATCACTCCACGAAATTTCGCATGATGCTAAACCCACGCACCAGTCAAGACACTGCTTTAGACCGTCTGTTCTGGGCATATACAACCCTGTGGGACGACAAGCAGTCTTCCTTGGTTGGTCTTGACACCTTGGTGGACGAGCTTGACCGTTTGACCTACGCCGACACCAAAGCGAAGGATCTCCAGTCGGCCTTGGTTGTTGACAACCTAGGTGACCTTGGCGTGACATCCGAGTGCTTGCATCAATTGTCTTTGTACTATCCGTGGTCGAGGGACATAGAGCAGGTGATGGCGCGTAATCGACAACAAGTTGTAGAGGAGTTTTACACAAAAACTGCTGAGTGGGACAACTTCCGAAAGATGTCCTGGCAGGGTGTTGATCTGGCAGATCTGGGATCACCAGGAGATGGACGATTCTCCTATCCGATCAGCAATCGCCGAACAAAGACTAATGCCTCTGCGCTACACAAAGCCGAATTCCATCTCGATGCATTTTGGTCTGAGGTGGACAAGCATCTCGCTTCACAGTCTGTAACCCTCCCAGATAAGATGATGAGGTTGCTGCTTTCCGGAAATAGATCTCTGCAACGGACGTCCGAGTGGGAAGAGCCCGTTGTTGACAAACCAAAAGGCAAGATGAACGGCAGAAGTTATGGAAAGTCGCAGGGCAAGATCAACGGCAAGTTCAACAGCAATTCAAACGACGAGCCAAATGGCAAGCCTGCATCTACACAGCAGAATTTCGAAGCTACCATCACGCCCTTGTCGTCAACATATCTCCAACTGCGTGGCTCTCACAAGAGGCAAAGCTCCATCCAAGAAGCTGTATCAACCAAGAAAGAGTCACAAAGCGCAGATATCCTCGCGACAAACGGACATAGGGGTGCAGGAGAAAACTCTACAGCTGCCACTACAACAACAAGGTCCACCTTCATCGTCGACAAACGCGCAAAAAAGACACTCTCTGTCCTCTTCTACATGCCGTCTTCGAACGACACACCAGGCGACACGACTTGGATTGACTTTGTGCACGCAATGCTCTCGATCGGCTTCGTGGTCGAGAAGTTATATGCTTCTGTCTGGCACTTTACCCCTCCGGAGTCTATCCTCGGGGAAAGCATTCAGTTCCATGCGCCGTATGTTGGAGACAAGGTCCGCTATCACACAGCGAGATTGTTCGGACGACGGTTGCAGAGAGCGTACGGATGGAATGATGACATGTTCGTTGTGCAGCAGTAAATATAAGTAACGATCGTACGAATCGATACATAGCCTTCAAAACCAACTTAGGCAGGTCCCATATCACCGTCGTTCGCCTGATTGTTCCCTCTCCGGCCGCGCGGTGGCCTCTCCTACGACGGACCCACGTTCTATATGCCACGAGTATTTTGGCTCCAACGGCTCAACGGTTCGGCACACACCGCCCCGGCCATGCTCAAAAGGGATGCATAGACGCTCACAGATGTCGCAGCAGCACCAAGAGTCCTCAAACCTTGCCTCTCCGACAAACATGTTGGGAGGTAGTCGGCAAACCAAGAGGAAAGCCCAGCTGTGGGTTTCCATACCGTGAAATAGAGTTTTGAGACAAGTCCCACACAGCGGCTACAGGCTTCGTTTCTCGGGAATTGGAGCTCCTCCGCCCTTTGACAGCAGAGCTCCTTGCAGCCCTGCAGATGTTTTGATGTTCGTTCAACAATGCTTTTATCATCGTCCGAGATTTGCCGTGATCGATCGCGGGCGACTTTGAGCTGTCGCTGGAGGATGGTCTTGAACGCCGTTCATCGACGATCATTTCCTATAACTAAAGCCCGACGACAAACTACCGGGGAGTTCGGTGGACAATCCTGGGATCCAGACGCCAACAGTTTTGAGAGATGCTCAGTCCCCTATCAGGCCTTGCTCGGCAATAATTGGGCAGGAGCGCCCTCCGAGGTGAAGGATCAATTGACTCGAGCTCACGTCGACGGCATGTCTTGTCTTGGCCAATCACACACACCAAGAATGGCTCCATGGACAAACATGAGGGACATGTCAAGGATGGCAATCTTGTGAATCCACCGACCTGCTTTGGCGTTGGTTTGGCTCCAACCCCTCGAGCCCGATTTCCGGGCAATAGACTACCTAGAACGTCTGTCACAGCTCGTCTAAAACACACATGACAGCACAAGCCTCAATCAGCCTCGCTTCGACTTGACCAAGAATGAGGCTTGGAAGACAGCAAGCGATCAGCAAAAACGTGAGGAGATGCAATCTCGAATGCCTGCATACCTACGGCCGCGTGTTCCGACCGTCGTACTTCACTCTTTCTTCTCCAGACCGCCAGGCAAGGATCTTAGATTTCATGCATCAACACCCTGGCCAAAAGACGACTGGAAGCATTATTGAGCTCTTTGGAGCTTCATCATGGAATTGGGCGAGCACGATACACCTTCGACTAACGATGAGGGTTTTTATTCTTCTACAGCAATTGCGAACCCACACTGGTATTATTACTGGTCACCCTATATTGAATCTGGACTATACCATCCCTTGATGAATGGTCCAGATTCAGGTCACAGCAACCATTATGTTGACCAGCTACAACATGGAACCCACTTGATTTATTTGTCAACATCAACATCATCACATCCACCGTCAATTTGGGATCCTCACAGTCAAGGACTAGCAAACTACCAAACCATTGGAGGCAATGCTTTGTGCTTCCCATCACGGGTACCCTCCGGGACGATATCGTCTACCACTATCGACCAAAGTTACCAACATAATGAGCCATATCTCAATTATTGGACTCCAGATCTTGCCACATTTCCACAGACAGAACCTCCGAGTCGACGACCAAGTCATCACAGTTACCACAGTGATCCAGGACTCACCACCATTTCTCAGGACGACTGTACTCACCAATTTTACCCCGATCCCCGGCCAAACTCAGGGTCTGATGTTGTTCCTACTTCAAGGGCCGATCCACAAGCCATTGAGCAAGCAAACTCTCCCTCTACCGAACCTTCTCCCTCTGCCGGTCTTGGCTCCGCGAGCGGAAACGTGGCCAGGCCTGTCATCAGATGCTATGACCATGGATGTGATGGACGTACATTCTCGTCGATCAGCAACTATAGACGACACCAGCGAGAACGTGCAGGTCGAAGTCCCGTGTGCTTCTGCCCTCGATGCGGTGCCACTTTTTACAGACGTTGGACCAGGGACCATCATGTGGAGCGAGGGAGCTGTCTGAGGATACCTCGATGGAACTAGTCTGCTCAGGCCATGCATCAAGAAGAAACTCATGACAACCTGCAACAAAGGCACTTATTTCCGACGGGTAGGATCCCGGAGGGGGTTTCGTGCGTAAACCAGGTCGAGCAGGATTTATGGCATAGGTGGTGTTGATAGACTGACTATCATTTCTATATACATACTCTGCTGATCTTTGGGTATGGGTCCAGACAGAAGACGCAGCTGAGCATTTTGCCCTGTAACTCCTGTTCTCCGGCGTTAGCTGTAGCCGAACTGTCGATCACCCTGAATGCAAGCATTTGGTCAAACTCTATTACTCAGCAAAAGAGCGCGAGCACTCAAGAACAACAATAATTGCATCTTATATGATTGACCATCTGGTAGATCATCAGAGGGTCTTTGATATTGCATCGATATGTAATAAATTGCAAGATCGCTAGGAGCGTCATGTGATGGAAGTCTAGGATAATGATGCCGCACTTGCAACCCGTTTCTGCTGCGATGCGCCAAAATTCCAGGGTCTTCGTGTTGCGGCAATCCATTTTGAAGATCTCCACGCGAGCTTTGTCAAAGCAAAGCGGTTGAGTCTCACCCTTGGAAAACAGACTGACAGACATCAGTTCGTGTCATTTCTGTGCTATAGCTCATATTGCTTACAGGTATGAGGTTGCGCGATACCTTCGAGAAGCAACCGGACTTTCATGTCCTGTCGGCCCCCTCTGGGCACACTCTTGATACGGTGTTCGGCTCTGCATATTCGTGTGAGAACACACATGTCCCCCACTGCAAGAAGAGAGCCAGGAGTTAGACTTTCGCACGAGATTGTTCAATGCAGGTCAGAGGGAAGAGCATCCGTATACACGACAAAGCATAATATATGCCGTCGAGGCTCGTGAAAATGGCTCTGACTCGAGTAAAGGTACGAGTGAGTGTAAGAAGAGCACCGTGCTTGAACTTTGGTGTAGCCGAGGGGGCGCATGACAACCTTGATGTTGATCGCTGGATCGCTCTTTCTCTAGAGACAAGAGTATATTAATGCATGAACCTGTTTAGGCCATCAATCAATGCGCAAATTGAGATCTGAGACACACGACCTCGTCTCGTGCTCGTGCTTGTCCGAGAAGAGCACGAGCAATGGTCCATGGTCCATAGTCCACATGGCAGGCTACTCTGTTGTGTACGTGCGCAGACAGTCAACGCGGCGGTGACATTGTGTTTGATCATATTCTCGGATCAGTCATTGCTTCGGAACTGGATGGTGTCTTCCTCAGATCGATGTCTAAAATCATTGAGTAGTATCGCAGCGTGAACAAGTCCACTGAGGATGATTACGCTTGATCTTCCCATCAACCATTCTTTTACCATAGATCAGACATTCAAGAAGTCTAGCAGTCTTGCATCTCAGTCTATGTTGCCAAAGACTTCCCAAATAGTACTTGAGTAGCTCGAGGTGAGCTGGTCGCACAATTGGATCCGACGCTGGGAAACTCGAAGCGCTACCTGGCTCCGATATGTTTCTCGCTTGGCTATACATTAATAGTTGGTCAAGATTGTGGTGATGTTCGTGCCTGCCCCCGGAGTGCTCCGCGACCTCCGCTTCCCAACTTCCAACGTGCTTTCTTTCCTACAAGCTGCAGCAGATTCTCGCAATCACATGCAAACGAACGCGTTGGTCTGAAAGTTGTTGAGACTCCCTAGGATATCCGAAGAGGGAAAACGTCTCACAATGGTCGTTCTCCAACGGCAGTTCCGCTGAGCTCCATGCTTCGGGGTGACGCATGCTCGTATCCTCAAGCAAAATCAATTTAACCTCGGTATGGTCGTGAGCAAAGCTTTGAGGGTTCTGACCGAACGTTGCCGAACGCGTCATCGCTCACGGTATATGCACGGAGCTCCATCGATGGGTTAGGTTGGGTTTCCATCACAGCACTTTGTTGAGACAATCCTTCTTCTGCAGCTTCCCGTCTCTCTCCAGCATTCATTTCCTAGAAGACACTATTTATACAAAATGCCAGAGCTCTCGGTCGAGGCCATCAAAGGCCGCCCTGTGGCCGTTCTTGGTGGTGGTGTACTAGGTCGACGCATTGCATGCACATGGGCTGCCGCCGGCTACACTGTACATATTCGGGACCCATCTCTGGAACAGCGCAACTCTGCCATTCATTATGTCGAACAGAATGTGGCCTCGTACGCCAAAACTATCTCATCCTCGAACCCTGGTAAAGCGGTAGCTTTCGAAGACCTGGAAGCCGCAGTCAAGGATGTATGGACTGTCATCGAAGCAGTCCCCGAGAAGCTGCAGCTCAAGATCGACACCTTTGCAGAGCTTGCCAAGTTGACCAAGAAGGATTGTCTCCTGGCGAGTAACTCGAGCAGTTACAAGAGCGGAGAGATGCTGGAAAAGGTTGATGAAGACACGAAACGACGCATTTTCAACGTTCATTATATGATGCCCCCCGACAACAGGGTCGTGGAGGTGATGACCGATGGCTTTACTGACGAAACCATAATCCCGTTCTACGTCGAGAGACTGAAGGAGTGTGGTATGAGCCCTATCGTTGCGAGGAAGGAAAGCACCGGATTTGTGTTCAATCGCATCTGGGCAGCCATCAAGCGCGAATGTCTTACCGTGCTTTGTGAGGGTGTCAGTACTCCTGAGGAGTTGGATCGCGTATGGGTGGAGATGTTCTCTGGAGGGAAAGCCGGTCCTTGCGCTATGATGGATGCTGTCGGTCTGGACACTGTTGCATTTATCGAACAACATTATGTCAAGGAGCGTGGACTGCCGACCAAAGACACTGTCGACTTCTTGCAATCCAACTACATCGACAAGGGCGCCCTCGGTGGCAAGAGTGGCAAGGGTGGCCTGTACCCTGCTGGGTATACCACCAAATCGAGCGGAGAAGAGTCTAGCCATCATGACAATCTGCACTCACCAACTTTATACTACCTTGACCTTGGAATGAATGCCACCGAGGATATCATGCATGCGGGCAAGATCGTAGCTCAATCAGCCTCAGGGAAAGAGCCCAAAACACTGGTTTCGAATCTGACGTTGCCTGATGGCCTCGACATCTCAGTCAAAGACAACCGCATCTACTGGACCAACATGGGCATCCCGAGCGAAAACGACGGAAGCATCCAATCATGCAAACTCGACGGCTCAGACGTCAGAGAAGTCGTAAAGAAGGGGGACGTCCACACGCCCAAACAGCTCATCGTCGATCAACCAAACAACAAGCTCTATTATTGTGATCGCGAAGGCCTACGAGTCATGAGATGCAATCTCGATGGAAGCGAACAAGAAACACTGGTCCAAAGAGGTGACTGGAAGATCAAAGAAGAAACCCAAGACAGTCTAAGATGGTGCGTCGGCATCTCTGTCGACAACCAAAGAGGCTACTTCTACTGGACACAAAAGGGAGCGAGCAAAGCCGGCAAAGGCAGAATCTTCAGGGCCAAGCTCGAAATGCCTTCCGGCCAGACCGCCACCACCAGATCAGACATCGAGACCGTACTGATCGGTCTTCCTGAACCGATCGATCTCGAACTTGACGAAGAAGCTGGCAAACTATTCTGGACGGATCGTGGCGATCCACCTATGGGCAACACCATCAACAGCATTGACTTGAACGACCTCACGGATGTCGAAGACGCGAGCGATAACCCGAGGTACAACGTTCTTGCTCGCAACATGCACGAAGCAATTGGCATCAAGCTTGACAAGAGAAATCAACACATCTACGCAACTGATATGGGTGGTTTCGTGTACAGATTCGACATGGATGGCCAGAACAAGAAGAGGATTGTTGATGCCGAGGAGAGAGCATTCTCTGGCATCACTCTAGCACATGTTTGAAACCATTTTTTAGATATTCTAAGACGGGCGTAAAGGATGACGAAGTAAATATCTGTCGAGCATAATACTTTCACGGTGTAACTACCAAATTTCCACAATCGTCTACGCTTTCCCTTGTTCTATTATCATTATGGACTCGTCTGCCGAGGCAATACATATGTGAGATTATAACTATAACGTGTCGGAATGCACACTCGCTTCTTCAGATTGAACCCGACCGTAGAGATACCCTACGATACTGTTATCTCGGTGGATGCTTCTCCCTGCTAAAAGTATTGTACATCTCAACAACTACACTATGACCACAGGAAGGTTGTTTCTCTATAATACATGGATGTATAGTTGCACAACAATTGCTGCTTAGATCTTCTCAAGCAGTATGGTATGGTGAGTTGTCCATCTAAGATCAAAAGCAGGAAACTGGTAGTGTAGAAAGGATTCTATAGACATTATTAAAATTTGTATACTATTCATTCATCATGACCAGAGTCGGCAGAGCGTTTCCCTTCTCATCCCATCCATACTTCCAATAGCAAATCTCCAGACCTAGTTCCTAACCATAAAAACAGGCACGTCGCTCAAATCAACACCAAAGTTCTGACTGATAGCGACACTCTTCCTCGCAGCCTTGGTGTCATTCTTCTGTCTCGTGCCCGCACTACCACCAAAGCCAACACCACGCTCCCAGCCATATCCCAGTCCTCCACTGAAACGGTCAAAGGGCACATCGTGACTCTCTGGAGGTGCAGTAGAGCGACGCTGAGGTCGAGGCGGAAGCTGCTCGGCCACACGGCTTGACCTCTTCTGCGTGCTGTTGCTCTTGGGTGTTGTAGTAGCAGATGTCTTCTCTGGGGTGGCGTTCTCGACAGGGCGGTAGGTGCGGTACTTTGCGCTGTCCTTTGAAGCGAACGAGTCTTGGGATCTCTCCGAGTTCGCGGTGCGGTAGGTTGAGCTAGAGTCGGTGCGTTCGACATCCTCCTGAGCGGGACGTAGGTCCGTAGGGTTGTCAGAGTGAAGCTTTCTGTAAGGATCCTCGGAACGATGCTTCCTTTCGGAGTGGAGCTTCCTATAAGGACCTTCCTCATCCAAGTGCATGGCAAACTCAGAGCCTTGTGGTGTGATGTAGCGCGACACGACGACAGTTGGTGCGCGTCGAGGCGCCTGCATTGTGGGTGAATAAGCTTGAATGGCTGGTGAAGCAGGCGTCGACGAAACAAGGGTCTTTCTCTCTGTCGTGGGAGACGAAAGCATCTCATTCAGGCTTTGTTTGCGTTCACGCCATGCCAGTGCTTGACTCTCCCATGATGATCCACTTGTAGGGATCAATGGCGAGGCAGGTGTACGGGGTACAGACATTGGTTCCTTGAGCGTAGACACAGAGAGCGCAAGGTGCGCATCAGTGGGGTTCTTCCTATGTTTGGGTACCTTTGGAAGCGCTCTTGAAGGTATCTCGTGCAGCTCAAGCGGCGTAAGTTGCGAGCGCTTCTCGGTAGGTGCCTGAGGTGGCTCATTTACAGGAGCCTGACGTGCTTCACGAGAGAGCTTCTCGGCTCGCTGTTGCGGCTCAGGTTGAGGCATTGCCTCTTCGGGAATTACAGCACTTCTGGGACGTACTCGTGGAGCAACGGACTGAGTACGACGTCTAGTCTTTGCTTTCTCTGAGTTGGTAAGGATAGGCTCCAGACGGCCCTGGGCGAAACCAGTGCCAAAGTCGATGGTACCGACTCTGACATTGTCGTCCTTCGAAGCAGGGCGAGAGAAGGTGCCAGACATTCTCTCGGTCTGCTTCGGAAGCTCGGGTACTGCCTCGGGCACTCGTGGGACGGTAATATTGTGGGCACTTTGTGATCTTCTTGACTTGCCTCTCGTTGGGGGCCTCGAGCTGGACACGACTGCATCGATTGACTCGCGAGGACGACTTTGGCTGCGTGCCCTGTCCTGTCGGCTACGATCAACAGACTTTCCACGGCTCTGTTGCATCTCCGAGCCGAGGTCGGATTTGGGAGCGGCACGACTGATCTCATGAGGGTGGAACCAAGGCTTGGAGGGATCGTATGCCCCCATCTGTTTGACTCCTCTGGTGGCAATATCATAAGGCGATTGGCCGAGAGATTGTGCTACTGTGCCGAAATCGGAAAAGTCGTGTGTAGGAAGAGGCTCATCAGCGACTGAGAGGACAGTCACGTCCTCCTCACGACGGTGCTGGCTCTTGCTTCTGCTGCGGCTGCGGAAACGGAAGAAACTCCTGCTCCTCTTCCTGGTGGTTTCCTCAAGTGGGCTTTCAGCAACAGCATTTTGCGTTGTGACACCCTTACGGCTGCGGCCTCTTCCGCGAGCATCTCTTTCATCTTCTTCTCGAGTCTGAGCAGATGGAGAAGAACCACATTCCAACTTGCGAGTAGGACGGGAGAAGTTGACAGAAAGGTCTTCTTGGGCGCCGGGAACGAACTCTGGTTCGACTTCTGGTAGTGCGGGCTCGGGCTTTTGAACTTGCTCTGGGGCGATGATTTGTGACTGAGGGCGGGATTTCTGAAGCTTCCTAGTCTGTTTCGCTGGAGTGACAGGAGTGGTAGCAATCGTGTTGACAGAAGTGCTCGAAGACGACTTCTTGAAGAAGAAACTTGGCAGACTTCGGTGTCTTTCTGCTTTCTGCAAAGCCGACACCTGCTGTTGGACGTAAGGGGAACGCGGAGAGGAGATCTTGTCTTCGTTGATCTGTTCCAACGATGTTCTCACGGTGCCGGCTCCAAGGGATTCCTTAGAACGGTTGCGTTCAGCATGGTCTGCAGCGTCGATAGCGGCGAGGAGTACATCGTCACAGTTGTTGTCCCTTATGATCGATCTCCTCGAAGCCTCAGAGCTGTATCCACTATCACTCTTGGTCATAGGAGGACGGGCCACATTGAGATGCTTCTGCGTCTGTGGCTTTCGGGTACGATCGTTCGCTGGAAGTGCATCGCCTGTAAGTTGTCTCAAGGCCTCCTCACGAGCGTCAATGCCACCCTCAATGGGAGACTCATCGTGGACTGTGCTTAGGCGTGAGACAGTAGCCGTCAATGCCGGGTTGTTCACGTGTGGGTTGTCGAGTGTGTCGAACTCGGACACATGTTCCTGAGCGTATTCGGAAGCAGGTTGTGAGGTTTGAGGATGACCTGTCTGACGAGCAGAGCTGTTCGCCTCAGCCACGACATTGTGACGAACAGGAGGGCCTCTACTCTTTGACCTAGCACGAGAATCAGACGAGAACTTTCTGTCCTGTTCTTCTGAGCTCCTTCGTGGTGCTCGTAGTGAAACAAATGTAGCACGACTCGGGCGAACGAGTTCAGATCTGTGTTCTCCTTCATCAGCGGTAGTGAAGCCTTCGCCAGACAACGACTCTGATACCGAAGGCTTCTGCTGGATGCCTGCTTGCTCTACGCGTTTAAGAAGACGAGCTGGCTCTGGCGAGGCAGCTCCATTAGTGATGCGCAGAGATCCCATTTTGTATGTGCCGATCTGGGGATAGAAGTCGGATGGTGTAGTCGGGCGCCCTCCTTGAGTCTCAACGCTCCCTTCAGCAAGATCCAGGGCTTCGAAGTCGA
Source organism: Aureobasidium sp. GC_Fusr_1 (assembly GCA_026538705.1). Classification (NCBI taxonomy): domain Eukaryota; kingdom Fungi; phylum Ascomycota; class Dothideomycetes; order Dothideales; family Saccotheciaceae; genus Aureobasidium; species Aureobasidium sp. GC_Fusr_1. The sequence continues at coordinate 24,163 of JALPCE010000070.1, read as the reverse complement.
GCGGCACGTCAAGCCTGGGGGACTCGACAACAGCGTGCTGTCTGGAAACCGAGGCCGAGCGGACCGTAACGTTGTTCTCTGAGTAGTTTCGCAAAAGCTCGCGAGAAAGACGAGTCTTGACACCAGCTGGGAGCAACGAACTTCTTCTAATCAGAGGAGAGATGGGTTCTTCATAATCCTTGGTTTCCGGCTTGGAGGGAGCAATCGTGCGCTCAACATTTTTGGTCGGTAGCAAGGCCTTGTGCAGAAGGATCAGATCCTCAGGAGATGCTCGCTTCTTCAGCTCTTGCAGCAGAGCGATGGCGGCGGCAACGTCGACATCGGAGTTGTCTGCAGCAATGGTATGGCGCTTTGAGGTGTTCATGGAAATATTCGAAGCTTTCCTCGATCTGACGGCTTCATGAGGTGAATTGGTAGCTGACCTGGAAGGCGATTCGGAATTTCGAAAAGATGCAGATCCAGTGATGCTAAGGGGTGAATCGTTGGAGAATGAAACTCTGGCGTCTTCGGCGTAATCATGTGTGGTGTTGATAGGGGTGGTGTTGGTGGAGCTTGTTTCAGCTTTGCCGAGACAGCTAGAATTGTGCTTTGTTCGTGGTTTCGTCAAATGCTGAGAAAAGGCATTCCCAGAGGATTGCGGCTCTGCTGCTGAGAACATTGTGTCCAGTGTTGAGAGATCTTCGTTGTCTACTGGGACCGTTAATATAGATGGTTCTTGGAGAGATTGAAGATGGACATGACGGACTCTTAACGCTCTTCGAGCGACTGCGTCCTGGTCTATTAAAAGACCTGAAGCTACGATTACATCAATACCATGCACCTGGACAAGCAGGGACGACTCTGAACTTACGAGGGAGTCTTGAACATGACAAAGCTCGATCAACGGCGAGGGGTAGATTACGATTGATGGCAGAGGTGGGAGGATGAGGGGAGTTAGAACGGTGCAGTTATAAACGGCACAGCCACAGCTGAAGCGGACCAGGTCCCGACGAATAGGAAGGGCTAACGAATGTGATGTCGGTCGAAAGCCGTTGGACAATGAGGCCAAAGGTGGCAGGCAGTGTGCAGGTGATTACAGAAGAGGAGATGGGGAGTTTATGAAGTGGGAAACCATGTCGTCTTTTGCAGTAGGGGTCGCGCATGGATGGCCGGCGTCAAAGCGCAAACTAAAGGCAAGAGCACAAGTGGCTGGGAGTGGGTTGTCAGGAGCGATGGACGGCAAGGATTCGTTTCACGGACCTGCTAACTTCAGCCTCAGATTCCGGATTTTTTGCTTAGCTACGTCTATCTCATGCATGTACGTTGTCCAATCAGGATGCTCTCCAACTTCTGTAACACCCAGTGCCGTCTATCTGCCCGTCCGGTAGATCGTCTTTCGCGCGATACTTTTGGTGCTTGCATACAAGATCAGCTCGAGAAATCATGATGCATCTTGGACGCAAGCACGGTAGCGAGAGGCAGCGGACTCCGGGTTGCCTGACCTGTCTGTCAAAGAAGGCTGGGAGCGAGCAACCTGACTCTTGAGATTGACAGACACGCGAGGGCACAAGCCAGCAAGAGTTGTCAGCTTTTCTTCTTTTCCTTCACTCTCTGCCCATCCGAAATTGGCACGACTCACGAATGACGCCTTACTCGATGGTGGGCCGTGGCGGGCGTGCGTGGCTCTCCAGCAGGTTTGAGGGGGAGCAGCGCGCAAGCAAGGCGACTTGACGATGCACAGCCACTCCGGCTAGCCACAGAGATACATGGACGATCTTGATTGCAGTCGAGTGGCGGTGCGATCGAGATGTGGTTGCAAAAGACCTGACGTGCATGTGGTGGAGCATAAACAAGGTTGCTAACATGATGCAGACAGTTTTCGGCTCGGTAGGTGTTGCTTTGCATCGGGTCGCCTTCCCGGTCGCATCACTTGGAGTTGGTACGCCTGCCTCTGCCGGAACCGTGGTTATGCATGAGATGGCTGTTGTATGATAAAACGATACGTTATTGATCAGATGAACAACAATCAGCCTGTTCTGGCTCGAGAGAAACGTTACAGTCTGACTGTGGTCTGGATGAAGTGGTGGCACTTGGCTGCAGCTGTAGAGAGGATGGCCGAGAAGATGGCCGGCTGCTAGCTCACAGACTGTGAGTTGTACCAACAGCATGCCGTTCTCTGTGCCAGCACATGTGCCCAGCCAGATATCCTCGGCACTGTGAGGGGTCTGTACGAGAGTGAGTAGTCCAGAGGCATGTGCTACTAGATAGCAGCAATGAGATTAAAAATGGGCAGCGCGAAGCCAATCAAGGCGCGTAAATTCGCGTCGCTGGAAGCTTCGCGTTGATGCTTTCGCAATTCAGTCCCACTCCCTGCCACCAGACCCATCATAATCCAAACCCATCAGTCTTTCTTGGAACAAGCTGCCGTGTGTCGGACGATTCGAGATTAGGCCATAGCAGAAGCAGTCATGGCGCTCCTCACCTACCCCTCCCTGATCAATTACGAGGAGCAACAAGGTTTGTTTTGACCGAGACGCAAGCGCAAACAAAGCACTGAAACCCATCAACAGCTGCGTTCGAGGACTTTCTGCGCTCATTCAAACCCTCCTCGACCGAGGCTCAGGATGCCCTGGACGAGTTGAACATTGACGATAACGATAATGATGAATACGACTTTATGGACGAGACGGCAGATGGCGCTGCACGACAGAGAAGCTCAAAACCAAAGTACATGGACCACCTGCAGCGCGTGGCAGATAGAGACGTCGACAACATCCTGATCGACCTAGACGACCTGAAAGAATACGAGAACGCTCTGGAGGACGGCGGTGCATCGCTCAAGCTGGTCTCGTCGATCGAACGCAACGCACACCACTACATTGAAATCCTGTCGCGCGCCGTCGACAAGCTCATGCCACAAGCCAGCTCCGACGTCAGCTTCAAAGACGATGTCATTGATGTCATCCTCACCCAGCGACAGAACGCGAACCGTGTCATGCAACAAGTCCTCGACGAAGGCACCGACAACAACGCGACCGACTCCTTCTTCCCTCCCGCCCTCACCCGCCGTTACACGCTCAACTTCAAGCCCGTCACCCCCTCCGAGTCTAGCGATGGAAAGAGCAGCAAAGCCATGGCCGTGCGCCAAGTGCGTGGTGAACACCTGGGCCACCTCATCACAGTCCGCGGCATCGCAATCAGAGTGTCGGATGTCAAGCCTGCCGTACAAGTCAACGCTTACTCTTGCGATCGCTGTGGTCAGGAGGTCTTCCAGCCCGTCACGACAAAGCAGTACACACCCATGGTCCAGTGTCCTTCGGACGCCTGCCAGAAGAACAACGTCAAGGGCCAGCTCCTACACTCGACTCGCGCCTCCAAGTTCCTCGCTTTCCAAGAAGTCAAGATCCAGGAAATGTCGGACCAAGTACCCGTCGGTCACATTCCTCGTCAGTTGACCATCTACTGCCACGGCTCCTTGTCTCGTCAGATCAACCCCGGTGATGTCGTCGACGTTGCTGGCATCTTCCTCCCCACACCCTATACTGGCTTCAAGGCTATCAAGGCAGGCCTCTTGACCGATACCTATCTCGAGGCTCAATACGTCCATCAACACAAGAAGGCCTATGAGTCGATGGTCTTGGCTCCCAGCACTGTGCGCCGCATGGCTGACTTGGAACAATCTGGCCAGCTCTACGAATACCTGAGCAGATCTATTGCCCCTGAAATCTTCGGCCATCTCGACGTCAAGAAGGCCCTTCTTCTACAACTGATTGGCGGTGTGACCAAAGAGATGGGTGATGGTATGCGCATCCGTGGTGACATCAACGTTTGTTTGATGGGAGATCCAGGTGTGGCCAAGTCGCAATTGCTCAAGTACATCACAAAGGTTGCGCCGCGTGGTGTCTACACAACAGGTCGTGGTTCAAGTGGTGTTGGTCTTACCGCTGCGGTCATGAGAGATCCTGTTACAGACGAGATGGTGCTTGAGGGAGGTGCTCTTGTTCTCGCAGACAACGGCATGTGCTGCATCGATGAATTTGACAAAATGGACGACAGCGACAGAACAGCCATTCACGAAGTCATGGAACAGCAGACCATCTCCATTTCCAAGGCCGGCATCACCACGACCCTCAACGCACGCACTTCGATTTTGGCCGCTGCCAACCCGCTGTATGGCCGTTACAACCCTCGCATCTCACCCGTGGAGAATATCAACCTGCCAGCCGCGTTGTTGAGTAGATTCGATATTCTCTTCCTCATCCTCGACACACCTTCTCGCGACGCCGACGAAGATCTGGCTCGTCACGTCACTCACGTTCACATCCACAACGCTCATCCCGAGCCCGCAGGCGGCGGTCTGATCTTTTCACCCAACGAGGTCCGCCAATGGGTAGCCCGTGCTCGTTCCTTCCGACCCACGATCCCCAAGGCCGTCTCAGACTACCTCGTAGGCGCCTATGTACGTCTGCGTCAACAGCAAAAGCGCGACGAGTCGGCCAAGAAGACCTTCACCCACACATCACCGCGTACACTACTCGGCGTCATGCGTCTGTCACAAGCCCTCGCTCGTTTGCGTTTCGCGGAAGAGGTCATTACCGACGATGTGGACGAAGCACTGCGTCTTACCGAAGTCAGCAAGGCCTCGCTGTACGACGACGACCGCTCACGCCGTGGCGACATGAGCGTCAGCAGTCGCATCTTCAACCTCGTGCGCGGCATGCGTGAGAGTGGTGCTGCCGCTACTGGCGAAGGTCGTGGCGAGCTCGATCTCCGTCGTGTCAGGGAGCGTGTTCTTGCCAAGGGCTTCACTCTACAGCAGCTCGAGTCTTGTCTTGACGAGTACTCTGATCTTGACGTAAGTCATTCTTTTCCATATAGTCTCGATACAAGATTGCTAACGTTGTTGTACAGATTTGGCAAACTGCCGCAGAAGGCACCAGACTTGTCTTTATCGAGGCCGGCGACGACATGGAAGACGAAGAATAGACTCATTGTGCTTCTTTCTTTGGAAAAGTGGTTGGATCCAAGTGTCATGTGTTTCTGTGTTTTGGCGTTTGCTCGATTCAAAAGGGCGGGCGTTTGTTCTATACCTGTACTATCTACTTTTCTATCACCAACGCATCGGCAAGACTTTCCGCCATTTTTGCTTTCTTTACATTTTGTTCTTCTTGGAACCCCGGCTGTCCTGTCCCCCGTTCTCTTGATTGTGCTGGAGTCTATGTGTTGTCCATCTCTTATACGAGCAATGTGGAGAAGATATGCACAAGCTGTATCATGGACCAGAAGGGATGTCTCTCCTTGATCGCAGTCTCCAACTGCAGATTTCCCACTAGACGCAACAGCTGAACAACGAGACCAGAAGGAAAAGAAGAAGAGAGCGTGAACACACAGGATAGGCAGAGAACAAAAGAGTCGAGGTTTGATCCCCGAGAAGTGACAGGGTGTTACCCTTTGCCTACCCTTTTTTTTTCTTCTCATCTTTTTCTCCGTTGCAATCTCTCGATTTTGGATGTTCGTTGGTTGGTTGCTCGAGTAGTGGGTGGGATACAGTCTAGATATTCTCGATCAGTTCTCTAGTGCGGTAGAGGATAAGATTGTTGACCGGGTGAGAGTGCGAGTCAACTTTGCTATGAGCCTCTAAATGCGATGCGGTGAAGAAACAGTGTAGAAAAAATTGCCGGGTATAGAAAGTGCATAGAGGCATGGGCTGGGTACAAGAACAGATATCTTACAGGAAGAAAAAAACCACAAGACGTTGTAAAACCTCTAGGGTGCCGTAGACGAACATGAAACAAAAAGAAACAGAACACTAATATTAACTAACTTTCCATTATGAGCCAGAGCGATCCTGCGCTCTCAATCATCTTTCATCTCTGTAGCTTTCAAAGTCTCCTCTACTCATCATCCACGGGTCTGCCATGGCCCGGAAGGTTGTTCTTTAGATGTCCCAATTTCGCCTTGCCCTGGAGGCCGGCATCGTGCTTGAGTTGGGACGCAAGTCCAGATGCATTCCTGTCTTCTTGGTCCCGAGCAGACTGCTCGAGAGCATCTAATTGCTCTTCGTCTGAGCTGCTGATGCTGCTGGCGTCGCTGCCGGCCTGAGCATAGACAATGTGATCGCCCTCCTTCTTCTTGCGGTCGCGTTGGGCCTGCTTCATGCGGTTCATCTTCTTCTCGTCTTTTTGAGAGTCGAGGGTTTGGATGTGGAGACCGGGGAGATTGGCGGCGAGGAACTTCTTGAGCAGGGGTAGCATTTTGGCGTTAGGGCGGTAAGTGCCGCTGTCGTTGTCGATGACGAGTTGGTAGTGTGCAGGATCTTTTGGGGGTTCGTCGTTGGGAGGGCCGTCGTTGAGATCGTGAGGGGGATGTGATTCGTTTGCACCATCGTGGTCATGCTCGCCATCTTCGCTGCTGGCGCTGCCGGTGTCGGCTGCATCTGGCGGCGGAGGCTTGTTCTTGTACTTGAGACGGCGGATAAAGAATTCGCCGGAAAAGGCAATGTAGACGCTCACGTTGCTGTGCATGGTATGCTTGCTCAACATGTCGATACCGAACTCCTTGCCCGTCTCTGTGAAGCGCAAGAGCGAGTCGAGACTCAAGACGTAGGTGAAGATGCGGCCGCCTTCGTCGTAGTGGACGAGATCGAGGAAGGCCTGTGTCATCTCCTTGCAAGGGCCCTGGGGGAAGTGGCCCCACTTGGTGGTACGGTCGAAGTTGTATACTCGAGCGTGTTGATGATGAAGGGCTTTTGACAAGACCCATCCTCGCACACCAGTGGATGTGAACATTTGCTTGACGAAAGGACGGAATTCGACATAGCGGTGGTAGAGGCCGTCTGGCACAGGACCGCGGAATTGGATCTGGTTGGCCTGGAAGTTGTAGCGTTCTGCTTTCTGCTTCTCCTTCTCGGATTGGTTGTTGTCTTCGCCAGGCTCTTTGCGACCAGCGATACGACCAAGCATGGGAGCTTGATGCCTGATCCACCATTGCGGACCGACGGTAAAGACTTGTCCACCATTGTCAATGTCTGTGCGACCGAGCAATTGGACGCTGACATAGAGGTCGCCATGCATGTGCTTGGCCTTGCTCATGCAGGCAGCAACGGCGCGAACGGCATAGGCTCGTTTGCTGCCCGAACGCTTCATGATCTTGTAGGGCTGCTCTTGGATACCGGGCCAGTTCTCGTTGATCTCATGAACCGAGATGTGAACGTTGCCCAGACGGTCGTCGTGGTCGGCGGGGTCTTCATCGTACAAACGAGCTTTAAGCTTGAAGCCCGACGAGGGAATGTTGGCGACAATCCATTCAAAGTTCCACTCGGGATCGGTGTTGCGGCGGATGGTAGGGGTGCGCATCCGTAGAAGGGGGTCTTCCTTATGACGCTTCGGCATGGCCGTGTTGATCTGGGCTAGCACGTAGGGGTCCGACGACAGCGAGTTGATGTCGGCCATGGGCAGGTTGGTCGCGCGGTGGAAGGTGATCTTGACGGTCCATCCTGGCGGCGCTCGCGGTACTGGCGTCGCATCGTAGCCTCCAGCAGGCTGGTCGTCGGTCGAGCCTTCTGGTTTGGCCTTGTCGGTCTTCTGTGCCTCTTCCTTTCTCTCCCGCGCCTCTTCCTGTTCTCGCGCGCGCTCGGCGTGTGAATTGTCGTGGTGAGGCTTCTCGTTCAGGGAGCCCTGTTCATCGCTGTCCTGGGCGCCTCCTGTCGTGGCTTGTCGGTCGGCGCCGATGTGGATGGGCTCAGGATTGTCGTTGCCCTTGTCCTGCACACTGTCCAGACGACTCATGTTGATGATCAGCGGTCGTGGAGCGATTCAACAGTCGATCATGTGAAATTGCGGAGACGCTCGAGCAAGGGCTTCGATTCCAAGATGTGGCTATGCTATCTTATTTGAGCGTGGCATGCTGCATCAAGACTTCTCTTGTCTGAGGGAATCTGCCTCAAGGGGTGCAGGGCTAGATTGCTTACGTAGGAGGTCCTGGTGCGATTGGCGCTACGCGAGCACAAAACGACTCGCCTACTATCGTACCAGCCTCACACCTGCCCGCCTCGCACCCTGAGAGGGGTCAAGAGTGGTTCGCCAAATGGCCCAAAGCTTTGCAGACACGCGCTAACTCACGCGCGAGCGCTGCTAGAAACTTGCTAAGCTTTTGGCAGAAATTGGCACAAAAAGCGTCGTCAGCTGTACTACCTAAATCCGCAACGTTCTCAGCTTCCAAGCCAGAAGGGCCCATCGAAACATATCAAAAACTTGGTCAAATTACGTCTTGCTATCTGCACCCGACTCGTCAAACCTCGTCAAAACTTGGCATGCCTTGTCGCCTTGCATACAATCGCTCTGTTCTATCTTGGCCTACTTCACTCTAGAGTCGCTCTTGCCGTACATCCGCGCTTTCCGATCATTTTTTGTCTTGTCCATGATCCTTCTTCGGAGTCCGTCCTCCCCCCCACAAACCATCATGCTATCATGAGCTATAGAAATGCACAGTTGAATTTTAATATAGGCGTGTCACCATGGAGATGCCTGAACAACCCCTTCTCTCTGCGGATATCGCTCTGCTATACAAGAGATTGTGCATTTTCACAACTACACTGTGGATGTCTATCGCACATGGGGAGGGTACGTGTCTTCACGACACCTCTGTCAGCCCTACACCATCCTTCAGATTAGGTTTCGTATCCCGAATCACCGTCTACTTTTTCTTCTACATCGAAACTTGCTCGCTTGCAACCCTCCCTAGTCATGCCCCTATGCCCAGCTACTTCGTCCAAAGTCTATGACAAGCTATGCAGGATTAGCTTTTCATAGTCCTGCACTGCAGTTTTCAGATCGCTGAGCGTGATGGCTTCATGGTCCGAATGAGCGACGAGGATCGACCCAGGTCCATACAGATATCTCTTCTGCCCATCGAGCTTGTCGAGGTTGGGGATATCAGTGCCGTAGTTGACCGTGATGGTACCGAAACCATCGACATCGTGATCAATGTCCACAGGTGCGTATCCCTTGCCTGCGAATACGAGTTCAAACATGTCTTCATCTTCATGGCCGGGTGTTTTGAATTCGTCTGTTGCGGCTTTGATGGCCTCGTGCACACGCTTGCCAATTTCGTCGGGTGTTCCGGCAGCGATTCTGATGGCAATCTGAGCGCTGGCATTTTGAGCGACGACGTTGCCTGCTACTCCACCTTCGATCTTGCCGATGTTGATGGTGGTGGATCCATACTTGTCGCTCTTGGGGAGCTCAAGGCTGAGTTTCATCAAGGCAGAGAGTGCTTGCACGAGGACCTCGTTCGCGCTGCGACCCAACCATGGGTAACCACTGTGTGCTGCCTTTCCAAAAGCATTGAGAGTAAAGCCCAGCATACCCTTGTGGCCACTGTTGAAGACGAACATTAGTATGGGTCGCTAAAACCGAGGGTATAGTTTACTCACGCTGCAAGCTTGCCTTCGGTTGGCTCGCCAAAGATGATGGTCTTTGGTGTCAGTTCCAATGCATTGGCAGCACGCATACCGTCACCGTGAACCTCTTCACCGACAACATAGAGAAGAGCAACGTCATCAGGCTTCAGCTTCTTCTCGGCCAACAGCTTCTTGGTAGCGATGATTTGAGCAGCGACAGATGCCTTGGCATCAACACTTCCACGTCCGGAGATGATGGTCTCAGAGTCATTGGAGTTGATCTTGTAAGGATAGAATGGAGGAACAGTATCGATGTGGCTTGAGATGAGCAGGTCTGCATTACGGACCTTGCCAGGATAGGCAAGAATGTTGAGACGAGAGCTATCGTTGTTGACCTTTTGCGTCTCAATGGTCCAGCCATCGTGTTTCAAGTGATCGGACAGCCACTGTCCAACACCATACTCATTGCCGCTGATGGATTCGGTCGAGATGAGGTGACGGTGCAGCGAGATCAGTTCCTTGGTCCATATTGAGCCGATGCTGTTGGGCTCCGAGGCGCCAATTGGTTGCTGTTCCAAATTCGCACTAGGAGCCGAGAGGCAAGTAGACGCCAACGAGGCGACAACAAGAGTTGAGAGATGCATGTTTACAGTGATTATGATTAGAATGACTACCTTCGAGGATCCTAAGAAGAGGTTGCCAATATAATGGCACGTGATCGGGCCGCCGGGCAAGCTAGATCGTCTCTAGAAGGTGTCAAACCCGGAGACGACAACAATCAGCCTAACATGGTATATAGATACAGCGAGCCTACTTTCAGAGGTTTACATAGGTATCAGCTCTCGATTACGGCACATGCTTGAGAGATTTTAGAAATACACAATCTGCCGATAACGAACTATATTGTCCCATGAACATGTAGATCAGATATCTCAATGTCTGTGGGACTTTGCTATCTACTTCACGCCATCAAAGAAGATTTGGGTACCCTAAACCCACGATGTCTTTGGGATGTTGTGACCCACTAGGCATCATGATGAAGGCATAGACGTTGTCAAGATCTGCCCGTTCGCTCCTGATATGTGGAATGAGATGGAGCCGTAGCCAAGAATGGATTGTGCAAGAAGCTATCGATCTTCTCAAGTTCCGCCTTGATGAGTATGCAAGCCACTGAAGTATGACAATGTATCAAAAGTGGTTGGGTCATTACGCTCCTCGGGGCCGAGCATGAACATTCCTGGAAGATAAAGAAGATATTGGTACATTATGAGCTGGTGACCTTGTTGGCGACCTCCTTGGCCTTACCCTCAACCTTGTGAGCGGCAGCCTTGGCCTGGTCTGCGATGTGAGAAGCTTCTTGTGTGGCCTTCTCCTTCAACTCTCTACCACCAAAGCTAGAAAGGCACGTGTCAGCATGAACTTGTGTGTCGCAACATGGGCAGGAGAAGATGGAGCAACGTACTTCCAGTAGTTGAGGTATCTGTATCCCTGAGTAGCTTGTGCGCCAAAGTTGATGAAATGGCAGCCGAAGAGGAGGTAGTTTACGGGGGTGACGGCCATGGCGTAGCGCATGAAGGTGGCAGAGTAACCACAGAGAGCGAGGGTCATGGATCCCGAGATACTGTGTCGCGTGCGTGTATTAGTCCCAAGCTCTTGCAGAATATACGGTCGGCGCGGTGTTGGAAGATGTGAATTACATTTCGGGGTCCTTTTGTGTGTCCATGACGGCAGCGAGGGGGATACCAAAGTTGGATGCGGGACCCCAGAAGTCTGTGCAGAACAAGTCATGTCAGTATGGGCGTGGTATGGTTGGCGACGGGCGAGCGCAAGACAGAAGGCTGGTGATTGTGCTTGGTCACAGCGCAATGTCCGAGTCTTGTGCTCGCAGGGGAACTCACGGGTCGAGCAGAGGTAGTCGGTGTAGGGGTTGGAGCGAATCTTCGCATTGAGGGCCTTGATTGCTGCGGCCATCTTGTCTAGTGATTGTGGTATGGATGCGTCTCGAGGAAGGATGTTTCACGGCGTGCTGAACATTGCAAGTCCCGGCTGGCGGCCGCTCAATGTCCGCCAAAAGGTGGAGACGCCCGCTATCGGCTACTGAGGCCGAGCGGAGAAAAGCCTCCAAATTCCCTCTTTGATATCAATGGCTCGAGTTGGTCATCCTGTCCGGCGCATGGTGAAGGGAGCTCTTGATGTGATACACATGTCAAGTGATAGCTGTCTATATACGCGTAGGAGCTGCTTGGGCTCGTGTAGCTGGATCAGTACTTGTCTGCAGCTTGTACCTGAATCAGAAGGACGAGCCTTGACGAGTCGGCCCAGTCTATGGTGCAACGGACATGCTCTGTGAGTCCATCGGATCCTGACTCTGCAGCAAGGTTATGGTATAATAATGGTATTCGTATATCAACAAAGTGAGAGAGCATGTTGATTGGGAGTAGTTCTAGGTGGCCTGTGCTGATGCCGAGCCAAGATCACGTGCAGCGCACTTCGCGGAGCTTTGTGCAAAATCAAACCAGCGCTTCTCACGATTTTGATTCCGCCCAGCGACCTTTGAATTCTTCGACACATCGCCCAATACCGACGAAATGGTGAGCACCATCCCGCCTTCACGGCAGGGAGCCACGGCCTGCAACCACAGCTTCGACAACGACGACGACGATTTGCGCCTCGCCACGCTTGCCATCGACGCTCGCACTGCCCTCACGCGATTCGGATGTGGATGAAGAAGACGGAAAAAAGAGAAAAAGAGACGGACATGCACCACCACATCCAGCTCGACACTCGCACACACACACCACCACAAATCGTCGTCGTCGCTGTCGTCGACAGATGCAGGCCTGCCCTCTCCCTCGCCTGTGGAACAAACATAAATGGATGAACACATACCCTAACACGCTTCTGTGCAGGCACGCGGACAGAACTCCACCCAGCAGGCTGACCAGAACTCCGGCGACAATGCCGGCAAGGACAAGTCTGGCAACCCCATGCGCGAGCTCCGCATCTCCAAGCTCGTCCTGAACATCTCGGTCGGTGAGTCTGGTGACAGACTTACTCGTGCCGCCAAGGTTCTCGAGCAGCTGTCTGGTCAGACCCCCGTCTACTCCAAGGCCCGCTACACTGTCCGTACCTTCGGTATCCGCCGTAACGAGAAGATCGCCGTCCACGTCACCGTCCGTGGCCCCAAGGCCGAGGAGATCATCGAGCGTGGTCTCAAGGTCAAGGAGTACGAGCTCCGCAAGCGCAACTTCTCCGAGACCGGCAACTTCGGCTTCGGTATCAACGAGCACATTGATCTCGGTATCAAGTACGACCCTGGTATTGGTATCTACGGTATGGACTTCTACTGCTGCATGTAAGTTACCATCATCTCGACTCGGCCATCCCCACCACACATGCTGACAACCATCTCAGGGAGCGCCCCGGTGAGCGTGTCGCTCGTCGCCGCCGCTGCAAGACCAAGGTTGGTGCCTCTCACCGCATCAACCAGACCGAGACCGTCAAGTGGTTCAAGAACAGATTCGAGGGCATTGTCCGATAAATGCTTTCGCTTCCCTTCACGACACTTTTCACACCACCACCAAAAAGAGAGGCAAGCGGGCGTTTGAATGAAGACTTTCTTCAAAGGGTTGCTGGCGCAGAGGGCATGGTGGGACATGACAAGCAATATCCCTTGTGTTATGTAATCGCATACACAAAACCCACAAACCAAAAATCATATCAACCAAGGCCTATCACTCAGACTCGAAAGAGCAAGATCATCTCTCATAATGGAGGCGCATGCAATGTCATGTTTTTCACTTTTGCCGTTCAACCATCGATCGCTGCTCAGCAGTCTCTATCTTTTCGTCTGTGCTCATGTGATTTGTATCGTGTATCAAGGTGAGTGTGTTTGCTGTCTCGATGCTCGCTGTCATTGTCCTGTAAATGCCTGCTGCCACCCATTCAGTGGATCTCGCAAGCAAACCTCTCTCCGTGGCGTGGCAGTTGTGATATCTTTGCTGACCTCTGAGGTTATTCATACTGTGATAACCTTGATGAGAGGCTCATACAAACTTTCTGTCAAAATTTGCTTCTAGCAGCGCTAACAGTGACTTCCTCCTCCTGACGAGTTTCTGCACCAGAACATGAAGCTGTGGGTGTTTAAGCACGAGACGTGGACTTTTGTACACAGCGAAACCTTGCAATTCTTCGCCAATTTCAGTACGATGGATACTACTATGCTTCCAATGTCAAAGGTCACTTTACGTCAGTATTAGAAGAGATAGAAGATATCTGCACAAGGTGGAGGATCGATATGTCAACATCTTCTTCTATACACCATCCACCAACATCTCAGCCATACAAAAGTCCCATCTACAGCACTAAGAAAAAATGATATATCTATTAAAGCAAGACCAACGATCCTATGCCATGCAAAAAGTCGCAGAATGTCCAGCGATGGAAACTTAGTCTAACAGGGAAAAAGAATAGCCGAAAAAAAAGAAAATGTAAAACTCCGCTCATCTTTCATCACAGTATCCTGGCTCCTTTGGACCTCCTGAGGCCCAAGACATGACCGTGAGCGCTGTGGTGTAGCCCATGATGGAGAGACCGAAGATGACGAGCAGGACATCGGCAACGCGTTGCCATGAACGAGTTGCAACGGCGCGGTAGTGCATAAGAGGCTATCATCATGATTAGTCGGAGTAGAAAAGTAGATATCAGAGTTTGACTTACAGGATAGACAAAGACCAGTGGGATACATGCGAAACTGCCGACAAGCGCGACAAACTTGTCGAGCTGTCCAGCACCAGCCCATGCAATGACGGCACAAAGTGTGACCATGAAGAATCTGAACACATTCTTCTTCCACTTGATCCAAGGGTTGTACTTGCCGGTACGACTGAAGAGCTGCTGAGATGTGATTTCAATGGCAGGATAGATCTGCAGGGGTGTCGAGAGCAAGATGGCCACAGAGTAAATGAACTGTACGCTGTTGACGAGCTTGTTGTCCTGAGGCATGTTGAGAATGATGACCGTCTTGGTTGCGCTGCCGTAAGCGGCGTACGAAAGAGCACCCATGGAGATGAAGACCACAGTGACAGCAACCATGACGACACCCAGGACACGAGGGAATTTCTGAGGGTCCTTCATACCGGACTGGATAGGGATGATGAGACCAATGCCCTCAAAGGTGAAGATGGCAGTACCGATGAACAGTGTCCAGTCATCCTTGTTGAACTGGATGATATCGGCTATACCGTTGTTGTTGACGAGGGTCAGAATGTCATAGTAGTACAGGTAAACGAGGCCGAGGACGATGAACAAATCGGCAACCAGAGCGAGCTTTTGGATGTTGTTGATGTTTCGGTACAAGCTGAGAGGCAAGAAGACAACCATTTGCATCAAAATCATGTATTTGATGTCGATAAAGGTGCGACATTTGGTCACAGCCAGAACGAAAGCCTGCAGGTTTTCCGAAACAAAGACGATATAGGCCGAGGAGAAACCGATCTGACTGATGACGAGAGAGGAGTTGATGAGGGTACGGAACCATCTACCGTAGATCTTGCCGCCCATGTCACCAAAGGAGGCATGAACCTTCAGACGAACGTTGACGAGCAGGATAAAGCACCAGAAACTGAGGAGAGCGATACTCAGAAGGACGATGTTGCTGAACATCATGCCACCGTTGAGATAGGCGCGGGGCAAGAACAAGACTCCGGTTCCGACAAAAGATTTGAGCAAAAGCATAGCAGCACCACCAGGGCTACCCTTGCCAGCCTGCTCCTTTCTTCTTCGCTTGCGCTTACCAGGAGTCAGTAAAGCACTGTCTTCACCCCACTCGCGCTCCTGGCCGTCCTGATCATCATTGTCGTCGTCGTACGCCTCGGATGCGAAGTATTCATCAGGACCAAGAGCCTCGTCGTCGTCTTCGAGTGATTCACCAGCGAAGTGGCCGTAGAGGGTGAGGAATTCGATAAAGTTGTTAGCCAAGAACTGAGGTTGTTGGCGCGCAGGAGGTTCGGTCTGAGCGCGAGTGGAGCCGTAGTTGGGTCTTGAAGTGCGTGTCTCTGGGGTAGGAGAGGCGGCAGTCCGGCGGATGTAGTCTCTGCGCAGCCCGCCAGGCATTTTGATATTTGTAAGCTCTGGGTCATCCTCGTTCGGACGAGGCAGATTGACGCTCAGACTTCTCTTCAGACGACCAGTCTCACGAGCCTGGCGTTCTACTTCTTCACGCTCGCGTTCTTCGGTATAGCGGTAGATGTGTCTTGTCATGTCTCCACCCTGCAACTGGAGACTCGAGAAGTGGTCGTCATCTATGCCGGGGCCGTTTTCAACGGACTTGGCGACTTCAGGGAGGGCTGATTGGCGCTGGAACGAGGAAGAGACTTGAAGATTCTGGCGCGAAGGGCGTTGTGCAGGGCCAACCAAGTGTCGGCGCAAGACCTCGAGGTCTTCGTTCTTGTTCGGACTTTGCGAGTACGAAGCATCGTCGGGATAGACTGAGCCGGTCGGAGCAGGAGAGGCGAAGCGAGGCGGGCTTCCAGCGAAGCCTCCTCTCAAGGCCTGCGACAAAGACGAGGGACCGGGCCCGGGGATGGAGCCACGAGGGTATGAGGCCCCGGGTAAGGGCTCGTTGTCGTCCTGGGCATCGTCTTGGCCGTCGAGCTGACGCGGAGTGGGGATCTGTCTGATGGGAGGAGTGCCGAAGGGAACGGGGCTTGCGAGTCGGGCGGTCGAGAAACTACGAGACGGCGAGCCTCCACCGTATGGAGACGTCGAACGTGGGGGACCCGACCCAATGGTTTGCGGCGATGTGCCGCTGCGATTACCTGACATGGCCACTCTGTCTTCCGGGGGTCGTGGTCGCGGGGAGAGGGAAGGAGGGTCAATAACAACAAAGAAGGACGGACAGAGTAGAGAGGATGTTCAGGTAAACATGTACAGATTACCCTACGCGAGGTCACTGGCTCAGAAGACCCTGCACTGCGCACCCGCACGTCTGGCCGCTGTCTCGTATCCGCCTGATTAGGGCAGCTCCAGCCGACAGCCAAGCCCATGACATGCTTAGACGCTTCTTCACATGCTTGCCTTGAGCCTCAACATTCCCTTCTATCAATACATCTGTCGTCTCGTGTGCTTTGTTCAGAAACTCGCCAGTCTCGGACTATCTACTCATCGTCGCTATCACTCTCTGCTCCTTGGGCCATGTCCTGTGCATCGTCCTCGTCGTCTGCCACTTCCGCCGGGCCATCCATCACAAAAGCGGCCAGGCATGTGATGCGGTGCCCGGTCTCGTGCGTTCCTATCGACGTGCCAACTTGACGCACCGCTCCCTTTGCTTCTTCCGTGCCAGCTCCCTCCAGAATCTCTGAAAGACTGCATTTCCACAGCCTGACAGCGCCATCGCTGCTGCCCGTCACAATGCTCAGTGGTGCTCCCGCCTTGTGCTGCAACACTTCAAAGTCCTTGATTCTGCCACTGAAGCCAGCTTGATTGCCTCCCAACTGTCCCAATGCCGCGCACTGCGGTACTTCTTCGTCTTCCTTTTCGCTCTCGACTGTTGTCTTCAAATCGTAGAAAATGATCCTGCCATCCTCGGTCGAGACTGCCAGGATGCTGTGTTCCTCACCAGCGGGCACGATGCGCATCTGGTGAAGCTTGGTAGGGGGTGAAGGCCGGATAATGGCTTTGGGCATCGAGTCCTGCCATGTGTGTCAGTCACGAGTCCTTTTCAGGTATACCATGCATAACTCACCATGCCGTAAATCACAGCCCCTCTCTCGAAGCCAACGACATACTCCTCGCCATCCTCACCCCATGCCAGTTTCCTTCCCTCGCCGCTGCTGTATCTGCCCTCACCCGCAGCCTGCAACAGACTCTTGTCAAAGTTCAAGACTCCAGCCTTCTTGCCAGTCACCAGGTTCCACAGTCTCATGCATCTTTCTCCCTTGCCCACAGTAACCATAACCTTCATGCTAGGGTGAATGGCAAAGTCGTTGACTCCGGTAGGTACTTCTCCTGGTCCAGCAGTATCTCCACTAGGCCGTCCCACAGCCTTGGGAATAGGACACTTGATTGTTGATAGCACAGTCCAGTCGCGGCTCCTTGAAATGGCGACAGTGTTGTCGTCAGCTGCACTGAAGAGCTTACCTCGGGTGGGGAATTGTAGCTTGTTGACGCTGCGTGCATGGTGTAGTAGACTGCCGAGCTCCTTGTTTCTGGGGTTCTCGGCAATGCTGGTAGCCGAGAGACTAGGAAGTTGAGGTTTGTCGCTAAGAAGAGGTGGAGAGGTTGAGAGGTTGAATAGGTTGATGCGCTCGTCTGTACTGCCAGTCGCGAGCACTCGTTTGTGAGCCTCGTTGGGTGCCGAGAGAGCTAGGCAACGGACGGCGCTCGAATGAGCGGCAAACAAGAAGGTATCCGAGTATGTGGGCTCTTTCTGCTCTTCCTCTGACGAGTCGGATTGCAGGACATCCTCAGAGACGGTGGCAGCGAAGCCGTGGAGAACTCTCTCGTATGATCCCGTGACGACTTGGATAGAGACGGATGCTGACTTTGAATCCGACTTTGTATCCTTGGTCGCGACAGCAGGTTTGGCGGAGGCTTTTGTTGGCTTGGTCGATGTGGATTTTTTGGCAGGCTTGCTGGGTTTGGCTGCTTCTGCGAATCTGGCGTTCTTTCCGTTGGTAGCACGAGCACTCAACTGTGCATCCTCGCTCTTTCTCTTGACCATTGCGACTCGTGTTGTTGAGGTTGATGTGCTAGAGTTGGGGTTTTTGGTATGTAGAAAAAAGTTCAGAGAAAGCTTGGGGTGGTGGTGCCAAGGCAGAAGTTGACGCGCCTCATCGCGCACCTCGCCGTAGAAACACGCATCCATCTCGCATATCCATCTTCAATTTCCATCGAAACATTCCCACACCCGTCTTCATCTGTTGAGAGACTGGTGCTGTGAATGCGACGCCGATAAACTTATGTCCCTAGCACAATTGCGAGATGGACCGCTTACTGAACGCAAGACTGCCAGAGCGTAAGTTCGGATCTGCACATTTTACGGGCGCAATTTACATCAATCCTTTCGCCTGCGCGATCCGAATCTGAAAAATCGCTCCGTTTCTTTTTACACTGCGTGGTTGTTGAGTTGTGCTGACTGGTCTGTCGCAGGGCATCCTTGACCAAGCGAGCTGCCCGCCTGCGCGCTTTGAACCAAATCACCCAATCCATCACCCAACAGTGTGGACTACCTCCTGCTCTTCACCTAGATTTTGATTCTCTACCCTCCCCTCCACACACTCCTTCCGAAGATGCTCTTCTTAATGCTGCCGACCTGGCAAAGTATGTATTGTAATTCTGTGGTTTCATCGTTCATCTCTTATTGTTCATCTGCTTTGTAGAGGTCTACGTTTTCAGGACTCGTTATTGCCTTTCTCTTTGGACGCCATAGAACAGAATCCCGCAATCAAAGCCCTGGCTCATCGGGATGCGCCTGCTCCAACCGCCCCTGGATTCATCGATAATCGATCTCATGCGACGGCCTCTATTACTAACTCAGATACCAACGCGAGCTCTCAAGATCACCTTGTTCAAGCCAATGCCGACCATGCACAGCCTTCCAACGATGAGTTATTGGTCAACCCGCCCGGCCGTGAGAACCAAAGGAGTCGGCCACGCACCGTCCATCTCCCGCCCAAGGAAGTCCAGGAAGAACGGTTCCGCGAAAAGCAACTCCGTCAAGAGGCACGTCGGAGAGATGCTGCCGAATCTCAGGTCGAAGCTGCATCATCTCCAACATCCACTGCTGGCGCCCCTTCCATGGCCACACCTTTGCCCGCTGGTCCTTCGCCTCTGACTAGTACTGACGAGGATACTACATCCACAATTCAGACAGTGGCTAAGCCTCCTAGCTTGCAACCATCTCCCGAGGAAGCTCTTGCCAAGGAACAACATGACAAGCTACTACAATCGCAGAAGGAAATCGCGTACCAGGAAGCATTGGGACACGAGGACGACTCTCCAGATGTGCAGTTGCGTCTCGAGCAGGAACAAGCAGTGAAGGCCACCAGAGACGCTACTTTCGACGCCAAGCCTTCCACAGTGAATTCTTCCAACAACGTCAATGCGACAGTAGTCGCGCGCGACGCATCTCAAGCTGCTGCGCCAGTTCAGCCTCACTCAGCATCGCCTTCCGAGTCTGTCTCTGACACTTCGCAGAAGAGGAGAGCTCCGCGACCATCACTTGTCAACATCATGCCACCCAGAGATCCTGCGCTTGCCAATGCTGTTGTTGAGACTCCGGGCTCTGCCCGTGCTCAATCGACTTCAGAAGTAAATGAATCGTCAAGGCCATCTCTCTTCGCTACTAAGCGCGCCCACCCGACAGGAGAAGTACTCAAGGTCAAAACTGAGCAGCCGGTCGTGAGGCGCCAACAACGTCCCGTGAAGGATCAGCCACAATCACCCGTCTCAATACGATGCTCTGATTTGATGAAGAAAGAGGGCTACAACGCTCTCAAAGGGGTATCCGCCGAGCTCACTAAGGACTATCTGGAGCCTCTTTACCGTATACAGGTCCACGAGCCTCCTACTGGAAGACCTTTGCATGAGCTCTTGCAAAAAGCCAGCAAGGTTGTGACAACCACTGAGCAGTTTGCCGGATACCACGAGAGACAGGATCAACGCATTTTACGGAGGATCTATCAACTACAAAATGCGAATCGCTGGTCCCTCAGGCAGATGCAGCCTTGTGCTGAGCCAGCTGCCCCAAAGACACACATGGACCATCTCTTGGCCGAAATGAAATGGATGAGGACCGATTTTCGTCAAGAGCGCAAGATGAAAAGAGCAACAGCCAAATTCTTTGCAGAACAATGTGCAGAATGGTGCCTTGCAGACAAAGAAACCCAGAGATCGATGCAAATCATACTCAAATCGGTCGAGGAGTTGCGGCAGGATACAGCAGCTCCACACTCTCCTGCCGAGTCGAACTTCGAGAATAGTGATAGGCACAGTCAGGGAGCTCAGTCGCCACCAGGATTGGACAACGATGTCGAGTCCATTGTCGAAGACTTTGACATGCCGAGGACACCGCAGTACGCAACTGTAGTCCCGTCGTCTTTCTTCTCTGCCATAAACATGGACAAGGAGACATTCCATATGCAAGATAACGAGACCTTGCACAACGCCCTCGCCGATCTGCCTCTACTAACGCCTTTCGACGGAGATGAAGAACCTGCTCATTTGACTGTCAAACGTCCAACTCCAGCAGTATCAAAGTTTTGTGCTGCTAAAATGATGATTGATGTCAGCGGCCCTCCCAAAAAGAGAAGCCGATACGACTACAGTGATGAGGATGACACGATGGACGAAACTGAACTGCCTGCATCAAAGAGACCTCGCGCAAGTCAAGACAACTCGGGGTTACGTCCAGAGCAGACAGATGTCGCTCTTTTCGAACCCGAGAACAAGCTTTTGCGAAGCAGATTGCATCAAAATACTGCGTTCCGGCCTCCATCCGAGTTCCAAATGCCATCCTCGCAATTCTACGAGTTCAGAACAGCATCACAATGGACGGAAGAAGACCAACAAGCTCTACGTCGTCTTGCCAAGGAGTATTCATTTAACTGGTCCCTTATTGCAGATAATCTATCATTGTCATCCAGATTCACTAGCGCATCTGATAGGCGCACCCCCTGGGAATGCTTTGAGCGCTGGGTGGAGCTGGAGAGTCTCCCTAACGAGATGCGAAAGACCCTCTACTTCAAGACTTGGAACCAGCGACTCGAAGGAGCTAACAGAAACAACGAGGCCAAGTATCAGCAACAGGTCGCACAGCTTGCACAGACTCCAGGACAATCTCCTACGGTGATGCGAAAGAAGACAACGCCATTCAAGGTCGATAAACGTAGGCAGAATCGATACTTGCACATGGTGGATGCGATGCGTAAACTGGCTAGAAAACGGGAACAGCAGGCTCACAAGCAGGCCGAAGGTATGATTGCTCAGCAACACTTGGTGCAATTTGGACTAACAAGCACGGTAGCTCAAAAAGCCGCGCACATGCGCAAGCAACACGAAAACGCAGCACCGAAGAACGGAATTCCAACCCCTCAAGAGTTCAGTAAAATGCGCCAGGAGCGAGATGTCCAGGTTCATGCACGACAAGAACGTTACAGAGAACAGATGCTCGTACAGCAACGCGTATGTTATGATTCACTGCCTAGCCATCTTTCAGGTGCTTACAAATTCTATAGCAGGCTCAAATGCAACGAAACGGACAAATGCCGAACCAACAAGCTCATCCCAATGCGAATGCTCCCAACCGTGCTGGGCCTAACATGCCCCATCCACAGAGCACTCCGACACAGCCCGGTGGACCTCAACAGATCAACCATCAAGGTCTGCCGAGTGGTCAACACCCTAATGCTGCTGCACAAGGAGGTGCGCATCTCAATACTCCACAAATGGGCATGCGTGGAGGTATACCACAGGCGCAGATGCAACCGAATATGCGCCCTGTGGCCAACGGCCAAGCTCATGGAACGCCGGACGGCATGCAGCAGAGAGTGCTTGAGGCGCAAAGGGCCAACCAACTTAAGATGAACGGCCAGCAATACCAAATGGCTCCACCAAACCGAGCAAGTCCTGGAGGTATGCATCCTCCAAATGGAGTGGGCAATCAATCTGCAATGAACGGCATGCAAAACGTCCGCACTCCTGGTCCCCAAGCCCAGAATCATCAGTCAACCCCCAATGGCAATGCTGTTGCTTCGCCGCACATGCCACCGCCACCGACTCCGACAAGCCAGTCGCAACAGCCACCGCAACTCTCGGGTGGGCTTGTGCCGAACATCACGTCAATCACTCACCAGCTTCAAGCGCAATACCCGCAAGCCTCGACCGAAAAGATCCAGGAGATGGCAACTGAACGCCTGAGACACATCCACTTGCAGGGACAGCACCAGCAATCTCATCAACAGGCTCGTCAAAGTGCACTCAGTGCCGCTGCTGGAACACACGCCGCAAACGTCGTACCAAATGGCTCGCCTGCTTACAATCAGAATCAAGCAGCCTTCCATCAGAACAATGGCAATGGCCAGCATACAGCCTTCAACACCAACGGCAGTAACGTGGCAGGTAATGCACAGCAGTACGCCGCCGGTATGCGACAACGCGTTCTGGCACAACAGAGCCAAATGCAACACCAAAACCAAAACTCTCCTGTACAAAACAACGGGAGTCCACGAGTAGCGCAGGCCAGCCCAGTGCCTGGCATGGCGGTACCAAGTCCGAACATGGCTTCTGCTCATCCAACGCAGAACATGCCTCTCAACGCCAACAACCGCACTCCCACACCTCAGATGACGAGGATGGGCAGCGGTCAAGGGGTCGCTTCCGGAACACCTCAGCCAGGAGCTCAACTACAGCAGACACCATCGGCGATGCAGCGACAAAGCCCAGTTGTTCAGCAGGCCAGCCCAAGACCAGTTTCCGCAGGTGTTTCGAGACAATAGTATGGCTCGTATCCATCGCTGATGTGATTCCGCTCCAAGGCAGGCCACGCTTAATTCCTGGCGTTGAGTCGCGACTGTGAGGAGCCGAAGATTGTTGGTGAATATGTGGTTATTTGGTTGGAACGGTGAAGGCGCACTTGGCCTCTTCTTTCAAGAGGTAGACAGAGCATGAAAACAAACATGGATATTTGGGAAAGACTTGGTAATCTTGATGTCCTTCCTTTCAGGCCGACCCTTATTGCTTGCCCTCTTGGTTGCTTTCAAGGACTTTGTTGTTTTCTACCATCACTTTCATGTACAAAAATTAAGCATTTGTTTGTCTTCTTCCATGCATCTCTTCTTCTCTTCCCACCTTTCTCACGACCTGATGTTACATGCCGAGTCAATTGCTTTTTGCCGTCGATTCGCGCTGTGGTCCTATGACTACATTATCTGAGTTGTTGTTTATATTCAGTAGGTGCTTGATCGGCTAAGTGGCTACGCGGCACGTAGTTTATTGCTTTTTTTGCTCTCGTCGTGCTCACAGGTGGAGTTCCCGTATTATTTGCGGCACCCAATCAGCCAACCCTGTTGGCTGTCAAAAGAACCAATGACTTTAAACTACGGGAGTAGATCCGCCTCCAAAGTATTGGAGGCTCTATGCACGCACGCAGTTGATATTTGGTCAATTCATTTCCATGAGCCGAGCAAAAAAAAAAAACGAACTCTTCGGTAGGATGCCCGTGGAATCGCATGTAATGTTGCATCCCTAGTCAGTCTGAGACGGAGAGCCGCGGTAATGTCTCATAGCAATAATAACGATATGATTTCTACAGGTGGAGAAAGTGGTCCCCAAATAGAGCGTGTTAGCAGCTGGTGTCTGACACCTTGACACCATGGAATTCAGCGCTCTAAGTGGCTAGTCGATCAAGCGGCGAGGCGCATGGTGTAAGGTGTTAACACCGTGGTGTAAAGGCCGTACAGTTGGTAGATCTTACCGAGTTCAGCTAGTTTAGCAGTAGTCCAATTAGCGTACCGGATAGCTAGCGAGTGCTCTAAGCGCTAAGCTCTAAGAGCGCAGCGTAGCTAACTGTATACGACGTCGTTAACATGAACAATTAGCTTAGATAGCCACGGCAGCGGCTAAAGTGGTCGTAGAGGACGGCCTAGTTAGTTAGATAGCGAAGCCTTACGTAAGTAACTACTAGCGCGAAGTATAGTAAGGGAGGCTTTAGTCGATTGCTAAATTTAAGGGTATTAAGCTTAAGGAGCTGCGTTAACTTAACCACCTCTTCTTAATTAAAGCGAT